>JAOWBE010013095.1:0-10429 GCA_028566155.1 Quercus phellos | reverse complement strand
AACCACTTATTGGAATACAAAACAAATCTAAACCTAACACAAACTCTTGAAAAACTTTGCAAAAAGAGAGTTCATGGCATGGTAGACTTTCACAACTTGTCTTTCTGAAACACTTAAACAAAACTTATCAATGCATCTTTGTGTGAACAGAAATAAAGATTGATTACATAAAGAAATACGTGTATAAAGAGAGAAAAGAAACAACACATGTAGAGATAGGTGAAGAAACATACATCATCATCATATATATGAGAAATAAAGTACAATGCATGTCATAAATAAATGGTCACAAGACCGGGGTACAAGAGGATAATGTAACTAAAAAGAAAGAAAAGAAAAGTACATAAAATCCTTACTACATCTCTCAAAAAGTATACACTCTCTCCCTAACAAAAAAAAAAATCCTATACTAACTCTCCCACTAAATACAAAACTACTCTCATCTGAAACTACTCCCCCTTTTTGTCACGAATGACAAAAGGCAAGTCACAGAGAGGTTGTGATCTCATCATCACCGAAAGAGCTAGCATCCTCGTCCTCATCCTCATCACCAGCATCATCATCCTCATCCGCCAAAGCCTCTGGAGAAGGAGATGGAGAGGGAGCGAAACCACTAAGGCAAGACTATCTGCAGGTAATATGACCAACTCGGATGTTAATCTAACACATCTCATCGGTGAGATAGTCAAGACGACCACCAAAAGTCAGCCTCCATGCACTAAAGCTGCGCCATGATGACCTCTAGGGTTGCACCAGCTGCCGAAGAAGAAGGAGCAAAGGTGGAAGGAACCAAAGAAGAAGCTGTAGGATTTGCACGATCGGTCATCTCCATCTGTGGCCGCTTCGGTTAAAACTGGGCCTCGCTCCGCCGAACAGACACAGTGCCGATGGCACTTATAGTGGTGAAATAAGGAGAATCAGGATTAGGAACGGAGAAGTGGCGAAGGATCCGCGTGATAGCTGAAGAAAAGATGAGCTTATCACGGGTCATCGTATCCTAATATACATCAAGGATAGAAGTGATGAAATGAGAGGGAAAGTCAATAGTGAGGTCCTTAAGTGTTAGGACATATGTGTTTCACATGATTAAGAACATATGTCATGATTTTATGTAATTGGCTTATCCTTTGACAAAACGTACTTTACTTGTATTTAGGTAGATTTAGGATGTATTTAAATACTTCAAGAAACCATGTTTCAAGATCAAGTGTTAAAACCTTCAAGTCTGTCGAAGAAAACAAGCTGATAGTGCAAATTCATTAAAACTCGACAGCTGGCTCGACAACTGCATCTATCAAGCTTAAGAAAGCTGTTCAAAGTCTGGTGTGCTTGACACCTTCTCGACAGCTACTCGACACCTCCTATCTGTCGAGGTTTAAGAATTTCAAATCTGATTTTCTTCGAATTCGTGAATATATCTTTGGGCTTTCTTTTCTCCTAACCCTAGACATATAAAATGATTGTTTTAAGGGCCGTCAAACTATTCACAAGTTGCAAAAACTTTGAGCAAACTCTGTTCAAGAAAATTGTGATCGGAGACGAAGTTCTTGCCCTAGTTCATCTCTTTCTCTTGAAGAAGTTGTTGTGTATTTGTACCGTAGGGTTTTATGACCAAGCATCTTCTTGATCTTCATCGTGTGGATGAACTGAAGAACTTTACAACCGACAATCTTCTTAGTTGGTGATTGAAATCACATACTGGGATCCACGCAATTGGTTAGTCACGTACTTGGGAGTCGTGCATCAAAAAAGGGAACTGTCACTACAGAACAAGTCCAATTGGATATTGGGGTAAGGGTTCAACTGTAGGTTGGTAAGGTACACGGGATTCCTTTACTTGTAACCGCTTGTTGTGATAATAGTGGAGTTTCAGGAGTTGTGACCTGAAAATCACCCGATGGAGTTTTTGCCATTAGGTTTTTCCCCATTCTTAAACAAATCACCGTGTTATTTATTTTCCGCTGCATAATTAGTTTATTGGTGATTTGTTTGTGCTACCACGCGTTTGCATGATAAATTGATTAATTAATAACTTGGCTCATTAATTAATTAATTTCTATCACAATGGGTCATTCAGTTTGTGGCCTATCATTAAGAAGAGACAAAAGAAAACGAGCACGAGGCTCAGTGATAGAGTTATAATGAGACAGTGGAGTAAAAGTAAATGTCATCACCATGTTAAGGAATCTCAGGCCTTTGGCAAAGCCCAAGCATGGGGTGTTTTGCTTATCACCCCATATGAAAGGTGTCTTACAAAAGTGAGATAGAAGCTTATCTTTGGACACAGTCCGAAAACGCTCATAGCCGGGGTAGTCAGGATGCACTACCCTCGGGACATGTAGTACCTCGGATATAAGATCTAGGGTAACTACGATACGTATACCTCAAAATGTCGTGGCAAAATGAGATACAAAGGTATCAATACCATGTATATTGGAGTAAAACTCCTATATAAACATGATGGGATACCTCAAAGGCCTCTCAAGTAGAGAATCCTAGCCTTGAGTCTGAATGACACCAGGGAGAAGAGTGTAAGAAAAATCTGATGGAATAACATAGCACTCCGGATGAACGCAACGTTTCTGAAAGTTCTCCAAGAAGTCGTTTCAGGCCTTCTCATCACAGAACTGAATGTGGAGAAGAGGGATAGGATCAGAAGAAGAAGAAGACCCAGAATTCTGAGCCGAAGTGGATTTGTGCGCTTTGGGTGCCATGGCATAGTCTATCCGAGAGAGAGAGAAAGAATAGAACAGATCATGACAAAAAACAAAGAAAAGAGAAGAAAAGAAACAACGTATACATGAAAAATGCATGAACATGTAATATGCAAAATATAAAAGCATCATGGGTAAAAACCCAATCCAAACCTACTAGCACACATTCAAGAATAATCAAACACACATCTAAAATGCATAAAACATTGTTAAAATGCAATGAGAATGCAATGCATGAGCATATACCATCAAATCAATAACACTCAACACAACAATTTCATAAAAATCTCAAAATCCCCAAAAATATTCAAAAACCCCAAAACCTAGGTCAAAAATGCATGAATGCATGTAAAAGAAGGGTTTAAGAACACATACCAAGTGATTGAGGCTTGATTTAGGCCAAAAATCACGTGGGTAGAGGGATTTGAGTGAGAGGAGAATGTTTAGGGCGAGAGAGAATGATTTCTGTCAAGAGAGAAGTGAAAAGTGAGATTAGATTCGCACTTAGCCTATATATAGAAAACACAACTCGATGGATCGAAGAACTTGTCGAGGATTTGTCAAGCACTAAATCTCGATAGAAATGAATTTGTCAAGGTGCTGTCAAGGATCTGTCGACGGCACACAAAGATCTCGATGGATCAAGGATTTGTCGAGCATCTATCGAGCAGACATAGAGCAAGGAATTTTAGCTTGATGGATCAAAGAAGTTGTCGAGATTCTATCGAGAAGAAACCCAGAAATCTTGATGGATCAAGAAACTGTCGAGAAGCTATCAGGCAGACAGAAAGTAAAGAAATTTTCTTCGATGGATCGAGGATCTGTTGAGGTTTCTATCAAGAAAAAGAAAGAAGTGCTCAATAGAAAGGAATCTATTAAAGATCTGTCGAGAAGCTGTTGAGCTTGAAGAAAATGAGTTTTTTAAGGGGGGAAAAACACTTAAAGATGAATGCAATAAGCAAGCTACTCAACCAAAGATCCAATCAACATATTAAACTCTCAAAACATCTCTCAACACATGTATTTTTTGTGATGGCCAAATCACATTATACCTGCACATGTATCAAAAGTAGCAAAGAATTTGCGCGTTGTGTGTGAAAACATAGCAAGAGTGCATAAGTGTCTCATATTATGACGATTTGAGATATGAGAAAAATAAAATACACTCACACACAATCATAATTACTTGATGGAGACTATCACCTTCGAGATACATCTTATAACTCCCGCATCTCCTAAAAACATACTTGCAATCATATTTAAAAGCATTTTGATTCTTTTTATTTTTATTTTTCTTTGCATATTTTCTTTTTGAACATATCATGCATGGGCATATAAGAGAGACAAGAAATACCCAAGTATGTAAGCCAAAACATCACAATTTTGCTATGCCAAAGCACACTGATGTTATACTTGATTGGCAGGCTTTAGTGGTGAGATGATTATTTATACCTTTCTCTTAGGATTTTCTAATCCTTCCCGTCAAAAAGAGTAATATGAGTGTTAAGTATAAAAGATTATTTAATCATACTCATCACAAACACAAGCCACAAGGCTCACTTGCTTAGTTGTGCATTACGATGCTCATCAAATCTACAAGAGATACAAAATTTAGAAAACTTTGTTTCAATGGCCATCCAAGGTACACAAGTACCAATATACACAAACACACATTGTTTTTGTATTTTTCTAATTTTTCATTTTTTTTTATATAAAAAAAAACTGAAAACAAACGAACAAAAACATGTTAAACAAAACAAAACATAAAACTAGACTGACTCAAAAACAACTAGAGAGCAAAACAAACAAGTTATGCAAGAACATAAAGGGAGAGAGAGGAAAAGTGACTGAATCACTTTAAGCCTTTTTCCTTCCACACCTTAAAAGAACCTTTCCTTTGTATGAACCTTTCATCTTGAGGAAGGGGGGAAGAATTGAAACCATTCAAGTTTGAAAGGAACATAAGGGCCTTGAAAAGATCTCCAAGAGGAGCAAGAGAGGATGGAAACTAATTCTAGTTTTCGGATGAGAGTATACTATTACTTTGTTGAGTGGCTAACCACTTATAACAATTTGGACGAGTATGCCCTAAAACTCCACAGTGGTGACAGAACTATGGCTTCTTTTGTTGAGATTTTTTGTTGTTTTCCCTTTTAGTCCTAGGGTTTCTAGCCTCTTTCTTTTCTACCTTAGGGGGTGCTCCTAAAATAGATTTTTCTTTATCTAAATTCTCACTAGCTATTTCAGTTTTAGCGTCATCATTCTTAGAATTAAAATTATCAGCAAGTGAGACAAACACAGTTGTAATAGAAGAGGCAATATTAGGAGAAGAGAAATCATACCCAAACTAGTTTTATTAGAAGCTTCTTTCTGAAAGCTTAGCATCTCATCGAGCTTTGCACTAGAAGTGCTTTCCAATTGAACTCTAACTTGGAACAATTCCGCTTCAAGCTTCTTTGTCCTTTTAGCAAGGAAGTTGTTCTCAAACCGCAGTGCTCCAATAGTTTGATTTGCCTTATCAACCTTGGTGGAAAGCTCCTCTCGATCTAGCTCAACATCACTCAGCTTCTTGGTGGCCAGCCTATAGAGTTTCCTATGCTTCTCAAAAACTTTGTACAACTTAGCATAGGTTGTATGGATATCATCTTAATCATCCATTTTCTCAAACTTTGATTCCACCAAGTCCTCTTCTTCATCCACTACTTCAACGATCCCCTTAGTAGAATCTATTGTGGCAGTGAAGGCACTCAAGATTCTCTCGTCAGTACTGTCATCTAACTCAATCTCAGGCTCGGTGTCAATCAAGGTAGCAGCAAGAGCCTTACTTTTCCCAATTGACTTGAGATATGTTGGATATTCTTGTTTTATGTGTCCAAAACCTTGACATCCAAAGCACCTTGGTCTTGAGGGAATAGTGTACTGACCGCCATTCTTAGCATTCTTCTTTCCTCTATCTTGCCTTTTGAATTGTGAAAAACTGGATTGCTTACGGTCCTCATCAAACCCTTTCACATTGGCATTCTTCATGAACTTCTTAAACTGCCTAGTGATGTAGTACTTCATCTTGAAATCTTCATCATTAGAAGACTCATCAATCTCACTGCTTTTGGCCTTCAGTGCCATGCTTTTACTTTTGCTTCCTTTCCCAATTCTAGTCAAACCCAATTCATAGGTTTGTAAGTTGCCAACCAGCTCCATCAAAGGAATTTTTTCAATGTCCTTTAATTCTTCAATGGTAGTGATCTTGGCATGGAATCTCTCAGGCAAAGATCTAAGCACATTTCTCACAATCTTAGGTTCAGGTATCTATTCTCCAAGATTGAAGGCTGAGTTGACTATGTCCTTTAGTTTGGCATAGTACTCATCAAACGACTCATCTTCCTCCATCTTAATCTCCTCAATGCTAGTAGTAAGCCTTTGGAGCTTTGAGTCCTTGACATCCTTAGTCCCTTCATAGGTTGTCTGGAGAATGGTCTATGCTTCCTTAGCAGTTTCAGTAGATAATATCTTCTTGAACTCCTAATTGGTCACCGCACTGAATAAGGCATTCAATGCTCAACTATTGAAGTTTGTTGCTTTAATCTTGGCCTCATCCCAATTAGTCGATGCTTCCTTTGGCTTAGTCCAGCCAATCTCCACAACTTGCCACACATTTTCATCTAAAGACTGCAAGAAAGCTCTCATGCATACTTTCCAGTATGCATAGCTAGTGCCATCAAATAAAGGATGTATAATAAAATATTGTCCTCTATCCATGACAAACAGGAGTCAATGGATCACACAGCAAAGATTAAACATAATTAGAGTGTGCCCGCTCTAATACCACTTGATAGGGCAAAAATGGATTAACCCCTTTGGCAAATTAATTAATTAATTATCCAAGTTAATTAATTAATTAATTATCCAAGCTAATTAATTAAGTCAATTTAACATGCAATAACGTGATAACACAAACAAATCACCAAATAACTAAATGCAGCGAAAAATAAGTTTGACACAGGCAATTTGTTTACGAATGGGGAAAAACCTCGGTGGGTAAATTTAAGGTCACCACTCCTGAGAATCCACTATTATCAATAACAAGCTGTTACAAGTAAAAGAAATCCTAGTACCCAATACCAACCTACAGTTGAACCCTTACCCTAATACCCAATTAGACCTGTATTATAGCGGCAATCTCTCCATTTAATGCACGAATCCCAATACGTGACTAACCAATGATTCACGGATCCCAATATGCGACTAACACACCAACTTAAGAAAGATGTTGACTACAAAATTCTTCAATTCATCAACAATGAAGATCAGGAAGCTCCTTGGTCACAAAACCCTTGGTGTAAAGACGCAGTAGCTTTTATAGAGAATATGACGAATTAGAGCAAAATCTACTTCCAGTCACAATATGCATGTATTATCACTTTGCATCACCCGTGACGGCTCTTAAAATAATCCTTATATATGTCTAGGGTTGTGAGGAAAAAAAAAACCCCTACACAAATACTCAAGGATATGCGTGCAATCAGTTTTGGAAAACCTGATTTCGTAATTCTCGACAGATACAGATTGTGTTGAGCTTCTGTCGAGCTTCAACATTAAATCTCGATAGAAAGGATTCTATCGAGACTTCTATTGAGCTTTAAGAACATCACTTCCTTCACTTGTTTCTTGGTCAGACTTGCATGGCTTCAATACTTAACTTGAACACTTGTTTCTTGAAGTACTAAATTCATCCTAGATCTACCTAATTACAAGTAAAATGCATTTTGTCAAAGGATTAGCCAATTACATAAATATGTCCCTAATAAGAAGAAACGACTCCGTGAAGTCAATTGGTAGCAATGGCTTAGAGGGCCTAAGTACAATGAGTAGATTAGGCTTGGAGGGTCTATGTTATCTTGTACTCCAACTTATTTTCTAGTGGATCATTTTAACTTGTTGGGCCGCAAAGAGGTTTTTTGCTGGGTTCTTCAGTTTTCCTCTTCGCTAACACATTGTGTGTTATCTTGTGTTTGCACTCTCTTTCCCTTACTCTTGTGCTTTCAATCGATTGTCAATTATGTTTAACCATGTACATGTTGATAGATTTGGTTGATTAATTTGCTAATCACATATATTCAGTAATGTTTAAGTTTAGCTTAAAATTAATCAAGCCATTATTAAAATTTGGGGGTCATAATTAGCTCCAATAATTAGACTAGTGAGCTTTCAAAAGTGTTTGCCAACTTTTGTGGGAGATTTCTTTGAATAGGTGATTTCACCATAAATATATCCCAAGTAACATGACAAGGCTGTTGTGATTTTCACTTCTTTAAGCATAAAACTCAGGTTCTCTTATAAAATATATATTTAAATAACATGTGCAATAACAAAGAGGATTTTCCGATTATCAACATAAGTGTATGTAGAGTAGAACCAAGTGAAAATGGTTAAATAGCCTTAATTATTAAACTATGTAGCCAAACAACCATCTTTTCAAACTATCTACCAAAATACCACTCTTTTGGAACTTGACATTGCTACTATCAATTTCTGACTAGAAGTTGACACTATCAATATTGAGTTCTATGCATATTTTGTAGTGGAACTCAACATTCCTAATGTCGAGTTCAGTGCAAAATTTCAAAAATAAAATTATGTGGCAAAATACGCATAAAACCTGACATTGCTAATTTTGAGTTCCAATATAGTGGTATTTTGCTACATAGTTTGAAAATGAGGTTCTTTGGCTACATAGTTTAAAAATTAAGGTTATTTAGCCATTTTTACTATAGAACCCACCCAATATTCTTGGGTTTTGTGAGATAGGTTGTAATTGTGCCAAACTGAATCGAGCTAGTTATTAAAATTCTATGATCATTTAATTTTCTATCTTATATTGAACTCGAGTTGAGTTTGAGTTTATGATTATTGTTTAAGCTAGATAACTTTTTTAGGTTTGATTTTTTTTTTGGTTGGTCAAGTTTGAACTTGTTTAAAAACTACTCCAAAACGGGATGGTGCTAGGAATCTACTCCAAGTCTCCAACCTATTATATGCCAATTTATAAGATCATTATACTATATTAAATCACATGATTTATTAAATAATTTAAACAAGGCATGTGACTATTAAGTAGGCCATGTGACTATAAGCACTTAATAATCTTTTGGTCTAAAGAAAAATTTTGTCATTCTTTTCTCATATAAAGAAATATCATGAACACAATTTTTTACCCCTTCATAACTTTATGCAAATTATAAATAATTAAATTATAATTGAGATTATATCATTTGACTTAATTAAATAGATTAATTTTAATTATGAACTTATAACATTAGATTTATAAATCTAGAAAGCTGGCAAGCATTTTCCTAATTTTGCAATGGGATTTTAATATCCATCTTAAACTTTATGTTCCTTTTTTAGAGAGTGTTTGGGAACAGCTAAAATTTTCAGCTTATTTGTTTATTTAGCTTGTTTTTGCTACTATTCATAGATTTCACTACATTTTTTATACTATTCATGGGTCCCACTATACCATTCAACTTTTTTTTAAACTTTTTTTTTACACTTTCAACAAAAAAATTTCAGTTTTGACTAAATAAAATGTTTCCAAACGGACACTTAATGAGTATTAAAAAAATGACATTTTTACTACCAAATGGATAATATATATTATCAATAAGTTTTTTTTTTTTTTTAGAGCGAAACAACCCATTATGCATTCATTAAAATTGAATCTTGGTACATAGCTTCCAAAGCAACTGGAGGTGCATCTTCCATCCAATACATATCCTCATTCAAGGTACTAGCATATCTAGCTAAAACATGAGCTGCCCTATTACAATCCTTTTTAACCTAACTAAAAGACATCCTTCTAATCCCACGGGTGAGGCATTGAATATCTGCAACCACATTCCTACAAACTGACAGATCCGGATTTGGAGAAGAAAGAGCTCTCATAACTTTAATACTATCCCCCTCGATATTAGCTCAGAGAAACCTACATCAATTGCAAACTCCATGGCTTTTTTGCATGCCAATGTTTCTGCATAAGTTAAAAGTAATAATTTGATATTTTATAAATTTATTACAAACTTCGATAATCCAAGTGTCAAATAGAGAACATACTTATAAGCTTGCTAACAAAAAAGTACTTTTTGTTAGGACATATGTGTTTCACATGATTAAGAACATATGTCATGATTTTATGTAATTGGCTTATCCTTTGACAAAACGTACTTTACTTGTATTTGGGTAGATTTAGGATGTGTTTAAATACTTCAAGAAACCACGTTTCAAGATCAAGTGTTGAAGCCTTCAAGTTTGTCCAAGGAAACAAGCTGATAGTGCAAATTCATTAAAGCTCGACAGCTACTCGACACCTCCTATCTGTCGAGGTTTAAGAATTTCAAAATTCAAATCTGATTTTCTTGGGATCTGTGAATATGTCTTTGGGCGAAGTTCTTGTCCTAGTTCATCTCTTTCTCTTGAAGAAGTTGCTGTGTATTTGCACCGTAAGGTTTAGTGACCAAGCATCTTCTTGATCTTTATCGTGTGGATGAACTAAAGAACTTTGTAACCGACAATCTTCTTAGTTGGTGATTGAAGTCACGTACTGGGATCTGCACAATTGGTTAGTCATGTACTTGGGAGTCATGCATCAGAAAGAGGAACTGTCACTACAGAACAAGTCCAATTGGGTATTGGGGTAAGGGTTCAACTGTAGGTTGGTA
>JAOWBE010013089.1:0-10429 GCA_028566155.1 Quercus phellos | reverse complement strand
TTTTTCTTTTCCTAGTTAAATTGTTTTTCCTTTCTCAAGTAGAAGTAGGTTTATTATTTCTTTTCCTAAAAGGAGTAAGAGAAATTCTATTCCTATAAATACTATTTATAGATGGGTTGATTATTATTGTTATGTGTTAATTAATAAAAGTTTGTTAGAAATGTTTTCTCTATTATTTTGCTTGCTAGCCTAGTGTTCTTGTAGAACTTAGGTTTCGTGGAAAAATTGTAGTAATTGTGTGTTACAGATTCTACTTCTACAGGCCCACGCTGCATAAGTAACGTAAACTAAATATACACAAGATAACAATATTTGCAAAAAATATATAATATATATCACTTTTTTTTTAAATACACGTATAATATTTACCACTTTTGTATATCTTTGATGTAAGTTTACATAGCAAATATAACCTAAACCTGTAAAGGTCTCAGCAGAAACTGTTTCTGACTTCACGTACCAAGCAAAAAGCATAAGATTTTGAAAAGACCCTATAAAATTCCGACTTCATGTACCAAACCAAAAGAAAAAGATTTTTTTTTTTTGGGAAAGAAAAAGATTTTTTTTACCCAATCCTGAAAAGCTTATAGGCTACTCATATAGGCCTTGCCCAACCCCATGCTGTCACGGACCTCACAGCTTTATAAAATAGTCTTTGTTCTTTAACAAGGTTTGAACCTGAAGCTACAATACACAGCATCTGCAGACTGCAGGTGGGAAACTAGTCAAATTATTACATCATTACAACATTTGGTGTTTCTTAGAGCAAGTTTGACATAAAAAGTTATCAAGAGAGTTTGATTGCCAATATTTTACTTTGAATAAAAGTTTGCATTTTAACTGAATTAGACTAGCTTGCCTTTTGTGTTCACAAAGAAAGGGAGAAATTCTCCAGCTGAATAGCTTTTGAATGCATATGCAAAAAAGTTCATCTTTAGATTTTAGTTTTTCACTTTTTCCTTCTTGTTGACCCTTTAATTTTCATTCATCAAGTTGGACAACAATACGGAAAACTGAGAATGGTGTAATTAACTAATTAACTCTCTCTTCTCTTCTCATATATATATATATATATATTATAAATGTAAAGCTCTTAAATCATCATCAGCAAATAAATGCACACTTACAATCATATGTTGCATACTGTATCACAAATACATAGATATATGTATATGTTTATTCATTATTTACTAGTTCAAATGCATGGTTCCATAATTAATTATTAGTCACACAACTCCATTAGAGAGACATCACTAGGCATCCTCTAATTCAGGTTGGAAAAGCTTGTGGGAACCCTTCAAAGAAGCCAACCCTGGTTACGGCTGCTCCCACCTGCTAAGTTCCTTGTTGCCATTGCTTCTTCTGGGGGAAGAGGTTGGTTGTACCTGCATCAATGAACTCTCTCTAAGATATCTGACTTGCAAATTCTATAAATAGGTTATATTTTATAAAGCAAAACTGTTACAAAATGCTATTCTTTATTGAAATTGTTTCTGGAAAATTTGGACTGAGGTAGTGGTACAGAAAGTGGTTTGCTCCAACCAAAAAATAACCATACTTTCAATTAAATATGAGAGAGAGAGAGAGAGAGAGAGATCAGTACCCCATCTGTAAGTTGGGTTCAGAGTCCTTGTGATTGGCCTGTGGAGTGTGCACCTTAAGCTGGTTATCACGTGCTACTGTGCTAGGATTTCCTGGCTCTTGAATAGCTTCAGTACATTGACCATGTTCCTCAAGCTGAAAAATTGTTATTAGAGTGCGCAAATAAGTACACAAATAAAAGGCTTATTACCAGAACATTCAAATCACTATGCACATATTGACACGGCCAGGAACTCAAGGTACAACCTTAGATTTGAGCTGTTTGTTTATTTCTCCTAGATCTTGCTCCTGCCAATTTGTGCAAAAAGCATTGAGAATGATATATTAAGACAAAAAATCCTACAAAAAAATTGGTTACACCCGTTCACATATCAAAGTATAGTTATGAAAAAACAGACAGCATACAGGTCTTTATCATGTCCCAAATTAAATGTCAAAATATACCCAAAATGTGATTAGTGCAACCAAACCTGATTTTCACAAAGCACACAAATTTTCTGTTCAGAATAATAATTAACATGATTAGATATTCCATTTTCTATTAGCTTAAGTTTTTTTTTTTTTTTTTGGGGGGGGCGGGGGGGGGTATAAATGATACTTTATCTTTTTGAAATGATAGTTTATCATTTTCAATCAAGAATTCATGATTATGATTTATTGAGAAAGAGTATCTGAACTATGAACACTATGAGTCTATGACCGTCCATACTAAACAATGTATAAAAGCAAAGCCATGTGATCTTGGTTTTGAATGCCTTACCTTTTTGCGTAGTCCTTCTAATCGTTCTAACATCATCTCTGTCTGCATTTAATGTAGAAAATGCATTTTTAATTACAATAACATTAATATCCACGCAAGTCAATGAAGAGAGAGAGCGAGAGAGAAACATATTAAAAGCTTCAGTAGAGACTAAACTATAACTCAGAACAAGTTACAATTAATATAACAGGTGTTTTGTGTACGGTATATTATATATAGGACTATGAGTTTCACTACTTTTGTGCCAGGTCTGTAACTATCAGAAATACTGCTTTATAAGCTTCTTATCATTCTGCATACAATGGTTATTCTTTACGACATCCAATCACTTTCCCCTGTCCTTGTGTACAAGACTGCGTTGACTCTTGTAATGGTATCAATCTGTCACTTATATATGACTTCTATATATTCAATCAGATTTAAAATTACATTTCAGTTGAAATGTTTTGATTATATACAGTAGCTAGGTATAGTAAAATTGACCTTTGGAAAACTTTTATTTGTTTCTGTTAAAAATATATATGATATTAAAAATGGAATTGAAGGAGAAGATGAGAGTAAAAAGAATGCATGCTGTGAATTAACGTGACCTAAACAGCTATATTAATTTTTAGTCTTGAGTTTTGTTTGTTACAATGTATCTTCATAAAGGTACATATAGAATACAATATCCTTAATATAATAACCCTAAGACCATTGTTTGTTACAATGCCATAAATATGAATACAATACTAATATAAAAAACAAGATAACTCATAATATTGCAAAACCAAGTTAATCTATGGTATTACAAATCATGGTCCACAGTATCTATGCATTAGCTTATAGTAATCTAACAGTTGACGGTTGAGCATGATGATCTTAGAAAGTCTGTTTCACTTTTGAGATATTATGTTTCTCTAATGAGGATACGAAAGGAAAGAAAATAGCATTATGTTTCTCTAATGAGGATACGAAAGGAAAGAAAATAGCATTATGTTTAGAAGTTTATAAAGGAATTGAATTGATAAAAAAGAAAAGAATGAAAGTTAATTGAAATGAACTAAATATTTATATCTCTCTCTTGTTCTCTCTTGTTTATAAGGAATTGAATGGAATGCAAAGTAATTTTGTTTGGGAATTAAATCGAAATGAATCTTTTTATAAAAAAAAAAAATGATTATTATATTCTCTAATAAAAATAGGGGTCTATAAAATTCTATTAAACCATATTCTATTTCCTTTGATTTCTCTTAATTAAAAAGGGTTTAAATATATTCATTCCTATTAAACTCCCAAATTCTTTAATTTTTCACTCCTTTCAAACGAGTTGTAAATGCATCAAAGAGAATCATATCAATTTTTTTATTGGTAAGTTATACACATATATACCTAATGAGTTTTGAATTAACAAGGGAGTTCATGTGTGTAAGATTCCAATTTAGCCAATAGCTAGTTATGTGTGCACTTGTGCATGTGCAAGTGTGAGAGTTCATGTTTATGGATACTCCAATATCATCCTGTTACATACCTTCCGCTGTCTTGCTTGTGAGAGAGTTCTATCGAGCTGTTTCTCAAGATGTTGCAACTCTTTCAGATTAAGTGATTCAAGATCTTCTCCAAGCATATGCCTTATTAACACATATACAAAGCTTATTTTCATTTGTGTTCTGGAGATTGAATGTGCAAATAATATATGCACACGCTCAAAAAAGCTACATCTCAAATGCATTCCTCATATGGTGCTTATTAGAACAAGTGAGTAATGGATAGAAGTTCGGGTATGAATGAATTGACCTTTGTGAACGCTGAAGAGATTCATAATTGGCGCGTAACCTTGAGACTTCTTGGTATAAGGTCTAAGTTGAACAACAAAAAGAGAAACAAGAACATTAAGAAAAGAAGTGACTTCTAGTAGAACTAATCATTACTAATCTGTATCATACAGGGGTCAGTGATATTAGCTTACTTCCATAGCTTTCAAAAATAATAAATCATTGAAATTTGGAATTATATTATAGCTAGACACATAAATGTATCTGTGCTTTGAGCTTGGTAAGGGTTGTCATGTGAGAAGACATGTTAATTTTGCAGCGTTTCTGAAAAATACCAACAGATAAGAAAAGAATGAATTTGATTTGTCTGCTGCCCTGGGGAGAAAGGGTGAAAGGGAATTTGGCTTTTGTGTAAAAGTGAAAGCTCTAACTGTTGTGATTTGAGGCTAGCAAAAGTGTATTCACAAAAAAAAGGGTAAAGAATTCATGTAAGACAACAATTTTTAACGTGGTTTGCCAACTCCATTCCCACGTCATGGGCGATGTCAACCAAAATCTATCATCAACAATATGGATTATAAACACATTTAATCAAATCTCACAATACTCATAGCTCACACAAACAATTCTCAAGTCTCATTAACATAAAGAAAACTTCTCTCATCCACAAACTCACTACTCTAAAGCCCCATTACTCTCAAAAACTGTGTCACTTATAAAACAAACTTTCAACACACAACCACAGCCCACAGGTAGCTTTTAACCCCCAAAATCTACCCAATTAATTTTCCAAGAAACCCACTCCTTGTTCTTCTAAGAGGCTTCTCATCTCCACATGTGGGAGGACCTTTAGTCAAAAGCCACCAAAACTTTTACAATAATACTTTTTTATAAGGTTTCAATTCTATTTCTTAATAGACAATGAATACTCAATTACTCATTCAACAAGAAAAAAATTTTCCTTTCATATCAGTAAGAATCTCTTACTTCCACACCAAGGAAGATCGTTTCCTTCCACGCCAAGAAAACCCAAACTAAATCTAATAAGAATCGAGACAATAGTTGACAGTGGTTTGGTTTGGAGACATCCTTGAGTGGGAATAAAATATAGGTCGCATTGCTAATGCATTATTCATTATCTAACAATATCATACTTTATCAACCAATATACAAGTAGTTCAAAAAAAAAAAAAAAACATATAGAGACGTTAGGAATACAAAGTTTGAGTGAAAATCCTTCATGAAGGAAAAATGTAAAAATGGATAAATTAATATAACATATTTAGTCTTAAATTTATAAATTTAAACTTTTAAATTAAGTAATATTTTTATATGTTATATTCTAACTTCAACTGAAATCTTCCGAACGTGTTATTCTCCACATGGTATTAGAGTAAATGGTGGTATGCCATAAGGTGGCAATCTTATCAAAGTTTTGCACAACGCAAGCCCACAAAGCATTTACAAGTGATCTTTGGTTCCCATTGACAACATACGTGAGCCTAAGGGGAACTAGTAATACTTATTTTTGGAATCAAGAAAGAGAGACATCTTGAAGCTTGACCTACACATAACAAGGAAATTATTGGATATACACATGGTTTTAAAACACTGTACAGTTAAAGAACCGGTTTTGGTTCCAGCTCTTGGTTTTGACTGATTAGAGGTTTCTACTGGATCGGATTGGTGTCCGATTCCAGTTTAAACTAGCCGGTATGGTCCGGTTTTTCAAATTATGGATATACATGTGTGCTTGGAAGGCTCATATAGAGAAAAAATAAAGAGTTAAGAAATTATTCTAACAAAATTGGACCCAAATTCATAAAGTTAAAATTTTAGATTAAAACTATATATGTTATATTAAGACCTCAATTAAAGTTTTTGTAAGGTGTTTTCTCCAAAAAGAGAAACAATTCATCTCTCTCTCTCTCTCTCTCTCTCTCTCTCCTTTGAAGTCATTAACAAGAAATTTAAATATGGCCAAGTGCACATTTATTTATGTAATAATATTGAAAATGACCAAAAAAAGATTCTCATGGATGGGGCATGGGAGTCTATAGAGAGCTAATAGGACCAATTGAGATTTACTTAAGCTCGACTATTGCCTCGATCGATCAAGATTTGCAGATCCAAATTTCTCTGTTTTCCATGCTGTTTTAAAATCGGTTGAACAAGTGGTTTTTGTTACCCTAATTGAAAAGGCTACATAAAGGCTCATTAAGCACAACTTTTGAAAAAAGGTTTGTAAAGGCGAATACCTTGAGGTATTAAGAGAGAAAACCCTAACTTTCACCTATGAACTTCTGAGTTCAGAAAGAGAAGAAAGAGATTTTTTTAGGACATTTGTGTGCCAAGAGTTTTGTATCAAGCATAATTCGGCAATGTATTGAGGGCTTCTGAGATGTTCCAAGTGAAGCTGTTGCAAAGGTAACCTAGTACAATTAAGCTTTTGCTATGGTGTGCTAGACATGAATTGGATGAGTGTGCACCAAAGAGATTCACAAATTAGATGAGTCCAACTAGGATGGAGTTCTCCTTGGATAGCGTTGGTAAGTTCTATTGTAGGTAGCAACTTTGGATTTAGGTATATTTCTCATTCTTGTATCTTCCATTTTTTTCATAGTGAATTCTTCAAGTTAGTGGTGACCTTTAAACCACCTATTGGGGTTTTTCCTATCAACTTGAGTAATTGATTCATTTTATTGGGGTCAAAATTTCCCACCATTGTAGGTTTTAGAAAAATCTTTAAAACAAATAACATGAATGAAGAAAAATAGACACAAACACATAAAGATTCGACATTAGCCTACGTCTATGGGCAACAATGAAGAGAAATTTTCATTAATGAATTTGGAGATCCAAATATGGTGGAGGCATTCTCACATAAACCAAATCCCAAATTCACCCAAATGGCTCTCCCTCACTAATACTAAGATTAGTGTTGCACAGTTCCCCCAATGGAAACTCGATTTAAAATTTTAAAAGTGGAGAAAAATGGGGAACTAATTGTATACCTTCGAAAGCCATATACAACACACTAACAATAAATCCCAAGATCCAAAAACCCTAAACCCTTAAGCCCCAAACCCTTAACCAAAAACTCTTAAACCAATACCCTAAACCCTAATCCAAACTATCTATCAATTTGACTTATTCCACCTCCCCTTGTGTGGTTCCTTGGGAGCCCCAAAAGCATTTGCACATACCAAAAAAAAAAAAAAAAATTCTCCACCTCTTATTTTTGTAGTGTTTTCAAAGAGATTTCTCTCTAAGTCACAATTTAAAAAAAAAAAATTAAATTTTTTTGCCGCACATTGCAAAAAAATAAGTGAATGACAAAGCTACATAACAAGAGACAAAGGATACTCTCTAGCGAAGACAAATTCCAAACTAAAGCACCTTACAAAATGATCTCCTTTGTACTAATTGCAGCACAAAATGAGAGCAAATAAAGAATATAAATTGCCTGTTTTATTTTTTATGTTCCACTTTATACTCCGCCAATCACAATTTGTCATGTATTTTTTTTTTTTTTAACTTTCTTTATAAAATAATCAAATTTTCAAATAAAATTTAACAAAATCTTCTCTAAAAAAACACCAGACACAATGCATATACTATAATTAGTAGAACATAAAGTAAAACACAAAAAGCAAATAGAGAATCTATTCGTAAATAACGAACTACACATTGATTTGCAGCACCACAAGTCTCTCTACTAAGACAAATTAAAAGTTATTGTGAACGGAAAAAGTATGGGGTTTAAAGTGAAAGTGTGATAGAATGAGCAATTAAGTGATTGTCCAAACCTCAAGATTGAAAAACCCTAAGGGCCCGTTTGGATTGAGGGAGGAGGGAGAGGGAGTGGAGAGGAGTAGAATAGAGTTGGTTGAAAATAGACTAATTTTGTGTCAATTTTACTCTACTCTCCCTCCCCCCCCCCTCAATGCAAACGGACCATAAATTGAAACAACAGTAGTCTGTTTGAAAACGACACAAAATTCATGGTTTTTTTTTTGTTTTGTTTTGGTTTTTGTTGTTGTTGCATTTTGTCAATTAATAACAACATAAACATGCTAGAAACACATGCATGTGGGATTCATGTAGATACTCTTCACAATGGAAATATCATTCAACATGTCTAGATTGGATCAGATAGAGATTTTTCAAACAAAACCTGCGTTCCTTGCTCAACCACATTATTGGCTTGTGAGTAACAACATTGGCGGTAACGTTCAAGGATTTTGTCCATGCTGAAAACAAAGAAAAATGAGTCAAATACTTATTTTACAGCTTCAAGAAATAAAGAATTGATACTAATTAGACTGATAATCTTGTAAGCAGTAAGCAGATTTTGAAACAAAAAGATTGGCCCAATGTGTTGATATTCATATCTCTCAGATTGAACTTCTCTTGTTGTTGAATAAAAAATCTACGGTTTAATCCTCACCTGAATACAAATTTTCTTTACCATTTTTTGTATTCCACCAATCACAACTTGCATGTATTTAATTTTTTTCCATTTTAAACTTTGGCTATTCTATAAAGAAAGTCAAACAAATACATAACAAGTTGTGATTTGTAGAATATAAAGTGAAACACAAAAAGTGATATAGAAAATTTGTATTCTCCCCACCTACACCAAAAATTAATTGGTGTCTTGGTTTAATGATAATAAGAAATTATCAAAAGTAGATGTTATAGGTTGAAACTATTTCTCAAAAAATTAATTATAACACAATATATTCTGTATGTTACATAAGAGTATGATTAATATACAATTTGACTCATCATTTGCTTTGCTGTATTCACCAGTATTTAACAGTTTTCATTTTGGGATATTCAGTGCCTTTGGTATATATATAATATGTTGGAGGAAAACTGGAAAAGATGGTGGAGGCTTTTAAAGAGTTCAAAGAGGTCATATGGAGTAAATAATGAAACATGAAATACTATTCTAAACTTTGCAACAACATATAATTTTATATTAAATTGTTTAAGAAAAGGAAATTATGTGTAATTACCTTCAAAAGTGGGGCAAATATTAGTCAAATAAATTACATTCTTACTTGCAAAGTGAATAGTAGATGTTGTAGAGATTGTGAGGTAATTCCAAGAGAGAGTGCAACCACACAACATAGTTTGGTTGTACAGAATAAATATTAGAAGATGGAAAAAGAATATGTTTATTAGACACAAATCCAAAAAATAAGGCGGTGCGTTTGAAGGTGGAGAAACAAAGCGTTTCCAGAGATAAAATAATCAAAGAATTCAAGTGAAATTTAGATGTGGAATGAAATAGCTAATTGTACTGAAAGAGTGGCTAAAGACAGTTGGAGAACCTAAAGGATGTGGGCAACTAATTAAGGAGACCTGGTGCTAGAATAAGAAGGTTCAAGCAGCAATAATATGAGAGAGAGAGAGAGAGAGAGAGAGAGAGAGAGAGAGAGCTATAGTAGCACACCTAGATGTAGAGACAATGTTGCTTATGAAAATTACAAAGTGGCAAAGAGGGAAGTAAAGGTGGCTCAAGATGCTAAATGCTTTCATTAAGCAAGAATACAAGTATTACAGCTTTACAGCTTATGTCCACGAAAGAACACAAGACTTACGTGATAATTATAATGTGATTAATTACAAATATGCTAATGTCCACGAAAGAATACAAGATGCTAACATGAACACAAGACTAGCTTTGTATTAATTACAAGACTAGCTTATGTCCACGAAAGAATACAAGAACACAAGACTTACGTGATTCAGCTTTACATCTTATGTCCACGAAAGAAACCCTTAAGGACTACATCTTTATTATATAAGAGTGTAGTACAAAACATATGTTACAATGAACTATAACATGGGTATATATAGTAGACTAAATCCCAAACTAATAGATTTCAAGTACAAGTAAGAGAATTGGTTTGCACATAAAATAGAATTAGGATTGAGCCTATACTAATGGGCTAATATATCTTTAATGTATCTCTAAAAATGCATTAGACACACAAATCTAAAAATTAGGTGGTGGGTTTGAAGGTGGAGAAACAAGACGTGTCCAAAGATAAAAATAATCAAAGAATTCAAGTGAAATTTAGACGAAGATGTTGATAAGATGTGGAATGAAATAGCTAATTGTATTGAAAGAGTGGCTAAAGATAGTCGGGGAATGTAAAGGATGTGGGCAACTAATTAAGGAGACTTGGTGCTAGAATAAGAAGGTTCAAGCAGCTATAATATTTGTGAGAGAGAGAGAGAGAGAGAGAGAGAGAGAGAGAGAGAGAGAGAGAGAGAGAGAGAGAGAGAGAGAGAGAGA
>JAOWBE010013066.1:0-10430 GCA_028566155.1 Quercus phellos | reverse complement strand
GGGCTTAGCCGAGCGGTCCAACCACCTTTGAGCCATAAGGTGATATATTTAAATGGAGTATTTTTGTTATTAATTAAATAATGTTTAACTAGTTTTCAATATCATAATTTCTTATATAATAAAAAATGCATTCTTTTTATCTTGTAATATGTTTTTTTTTTTTTTAAGAAATGCTAAAATTATAACAAATTTTACTAAAAATAAGTACAAATGTTGTAGCAATGAATGTAATTAATGACACTTCAAGAAGATAATAAACAAGTATTTGAATGAATGATGTTAAGGATATTATAAATTTTACAACATGATGCTTATAAAGATGTATCACTAAGTAATTTAAAAATGCATTTAATAAGTTGTTGACGTCTACAAATCATATTAATTGTCATATCAAATTATATAAAGGTTTTAAAGTAAAATTTATAGTATTTATAGTATTTTCCTATCTAAATTATTTCTTGTAATTAATGACACATATTTGTAAGCCCTATGTATTTAAAATTGTAATATCTCTAGCATTACTCAATTCTTTGGTACTTGTTAAAAGTAGAAGAAAAATACAAAACTAATTTGTTTTCCTATATCCCAAAAAAAAAATTATATATATATATATATATATATATCTCTGTTAAGGGCCATTTTGGAAGCCTAAGTGGGAAGAAGAAGCCCAGCAACACGGATAGAAAAGAGTTGGCAAACGAATAGAAAACTCATTAAGTCCAAGCGGCAGGAATAATGGATCACAGGTTCATGAGATAAACAAATGGGTCTTGAAGAGGTAAAAGGGATTAAAGGAGCTTGGAAAGAGAAAAAAAAAGCAAACCATGAGTAGTATATGGTATGGAAAAGTGAGAATGGGCCACAGCAAACCCAAAGTAATGAAAGCAAAGAAAGTAAGGGGTTGATGGCAAGCCCATGAATTTCAAGGATGAGGAATAATGTAATTAAGTCAAGGAAGCCCAAAGAATTCAGTAAAAGCCCATGGTAATGCAAAGATAGGAAAAGGGCCAAGGAAGTCCAAGGGAAAACAAATGGGACATGGGAGCCCACTAACAATATAACATAAGAACCAATGGCCTTGTTGGGCCATTAAGGGAAGAATAAATGGCAGGCCCAAAGAGGCCCACCCAATTTGAAGTAAAACAACTTTGCAGCAGGAACGATGGAGTGGTATGGCAAAAGATAGTAGCAAGAAGGGTGGGCTGAAGAAAAAGTAAAACCCACCATCAAGCAAGGCCCAGCCCCGAATAGGGCAAGCCATAAAGGAAAGAGAAACTAGAAAATTGTTAAGAACGGATAGCAAACTGTGCAGACCAACTGCAGCAGACGCATGATTAGCAAGCAAATTTTGGACACACATGGAAAAGAGGCATGCACAAGGCCCAGACCTCACCAGCCTGTACCCAGCTAATACAAGACGCAGTGAGGTCATGGGTAAGAGGTAAGAGGGCATAATTTGGTGGTGGGAAGAGGGGAAAACCTATTTTGAGGTTCTTGCCAAGGCTTTTTTGGGGGGAGCGTCCTGCTGGGATGACATACCATCCAAACGGGCAAAACTGAGCTGGAGCCAGTAAGTGCATGCCATGAGGGATAAGGAGAGAGAAGGCACCCATACCGTAGTAGGAAAAGGTGCCATAGCAGAAAAACAAACAAAATAGCTTTCTTTTGTCTAGCGATTGGGGGGGGGGGGGGCACACATTCAGACCAATGGTGATCGGCAGGTACACCCAGACCAAACAAAGGTGGTTAAGGGCTAAAATAGTAAAATTCGAGCATGGCAGGCACTATAAAAAAGGTTATTGCCGTGTACAGGAACAACAACAGGAGAAAGCACAATAGTATTGAAAAACTTGAAAACCAAGAAATAGCAACAAGGAATAAGAAAGAAAAAAAGATAAGAAAAAGGGAAATATTAGAAAAGAAGGAAAGAAAAAGATAGAGAGTTAGAACGGCCGACATGCACCAATAGATTGATTTCCTCTCTCCGTCTTAAAATCTTGCTCTCTGCCAGAAATGAAAAGTGTTCTTATATACTAATCATTCAGGTCTACTTCCTTCAAAGTGATTAATTTCCACGGCAGGATCTCCCTGAAAAATTATTCACTTTAAGAAGAGGTGTTCTTCCTTCTCTGGTTTTGGTCTTGCAGATCAGATTTAATCTGATTTCTTTTCCCTCTTTCAGCCAACCCATATATTACCCATTTGTTTACCTCATATTTTCTTATAAAACAACTATTGCTAATCCGTGATTATCTTTCCCTAAGAAAGGGTTATTTGCTTATTTTAATAAGGATACTAAAGTATTTCATTTTATTTTATCTGCTTGCCACAACTCATCTGGAACAGTTTTGCCTGTTGTAAATGTGCTCCTGGCAGATGTGGCATAGTTTGCGCACAAGCCGGACCAAATTAAGTTGCAGTTGGATCGGTCTCAACTCCTCTACTCAGAATATTAGGGCCCAATACCACAGGAGGGCAGCCCAGCCTGATTCAACCAAAAAAGGCCCACTACATTAAATTGGCGACTCCACTGGGGAGTTGAGAAGCAGATAGGGATAGAAGCCCTCGCAAACAAATGCCTCCAAAGTCCAAAACAACGTGAAATATAAGTGATATGCCCTCACAAGCAAAGTCTAGGCCAATGACGCCCCACCAACAGTAGCCTAACCAGGCAGAAGGTGCCAACGAAGTGGGAGCTGGACCACAGCCACAGCCAAGAATCCCTACTGACAATGCCAACATCTTCATTGAAGTTTTGCAATCCTACAACATTCACAACAACAAATGATGAAAGAAATCTATCAGCTGAAAACAGACAAAACAAAAGAAAAAGGAAGCCAGCATGACCCAGAACATGCGGCAGACAAAGAGGAGACCCCAGTAGAAGGTGTCCCACAAAATGCAGAACAACGTTTTATCACTATAGCCGAAGTAGTGGCTCTCCTAGAACAAAAGAAAGCCAAAGCACCTAAGGAGAGATTCTATGCACAAAGGCCTCCTTACTCACTAAGGGTACTCAGCAAACCATACCCCAAGAGGTACGAGTCGCGGGCCTTTGCGCAGTATGATGGCAAGAAGGGAAGTGTAGTTGAACACGTAAGCAAGTTCATTGATACTCTTGGCCCTTATGCCGCAGACGAAGACTTATGTCTTCGAGAATTTTCCAAATCACTATACGACCAGGCGTACACCTAGTACATTGGCCTAAAGCCAGGATCAATCCCAACTTGGGATGACATGGTAGATGTATTTTGTACGAAGTACTTTCACGGAGAAGAAGCAATAATGCTTGCAACCCTACAAGCAACCAAGCAAAGGAATGGTGAAGATTTGATGGAATACATCAAAAGATTCAGGGACATAGCACTAGATTGCTATGATCATTGTGAAGAAAGGACGTTGGTGGAAATGTGTATGACAAACATGATCAGGGAATATAGAGCAATCCTAGAAAACTTAGAAATCTCCCAGTTTGCACAGTTGTTGCAAATGGCCAGAAAAAATGCTCAGTCCGTGAAGCCAAGTTCGAACAAAAGAAACGCCCTACAGGTTATGGCAGTATCAACTGGCGAGCAAAGGAGGAAGACTGATGGGAGAGAATACGATACTCCCCCACCAATACCATGTATGCTAAAGGAATTGGATGTTCTGCTAGATAAGTGGATAGCAGATGGAGTTTTCAAGCCAAATAAAGTTCTAGAGAACCCACAGAAGACGAGCGGAAGGACCCACGCTTTTACTGTTTGCACAATTACGTGTAACATCCTACCGCAGAGTGTTAGGCGCTCCGCAGATTGGTGCATTGTAGGATCAAAGAAGGGACTCTAGAACTATCCCAACAAGAAGTTCAAAGAAACCCACTCCCAAACCATGAAGGGAAGGGTGTAGTAGCGGTAGTAATTTGTGTAGATCTAGGGGAAGATGAAGAAGAAAATCCAGCCTTGCCTGCCACAGCAATTACTACTTTACAGCGAAACTCCAAATTCAAAAACTTGTTTGACCAGCTAGGACTTACAGCAAAGGAAAGGAAGATAGCTACGGAGGCTCTGGTGAGCATCGCCTCTGGGGCAAGAGTAGAATGCTTAATAGTAGAAATCCCAGATGACAAAGCCCTCTTGTAGGAGTCGACCGAAATCACTTTTAGTAATGAAGATATGGAGGTGGGGTACCTAAATCATTGGAGGCCCCTCTACTTGGCGGCATCTATAAATCAAATCCCCATCAAGAAAGCCTTGGTAGATATAGGTGCTTCTGTAAATCTCATTCCATTAAGCACTTTACAAGCAGCAAGAATTTCGGAAAGGAAGATTCATGGATGCCCAATAGAAGTAACAAGGTTTGGAGGAAGGGGTGAGTACACCGCAGGCCACATTCAATTGTAATTGAAAGTAGGCCCCATAGCTTCCTTAGCTCGATTCCATGTGGTGAAAATAAAGGTCTCCTATTATGTGCTTTTAGGGAGGCCATGGTTGCATAAACACCGATTGGTCCCATCCACCTATCACTAGTGTGTGAAAGGAAGATTGAATGGCAGGATGATAAGCATAGCAACAAACCCCTCGTCGTTCGAATGAGAGAAGGTTCATTTAGTAGAAATTATGTTCTATGACCAATGGGCTCCGTCTAAAGAAAGCTCAGTATCAAAGCCACAAGGTACCTTCGTGCCTAAGTGGGAAGATGTCCAAGGTGACCCAGAGGCTGACCTAAAGGAGCTGCTAGCACGAAAAAAGAAAAGAAAAGAAGCACCCACCGCAAAATCAAATGACACACCCCCAATGTGTCAGGGTTCGAGGCCTTGATGGCAAAATTGTGTACAAATTATGAAGGTGAGCGGGGCCCACAAGCAAAATATAAGCGGGCCCCACTCAAAACTGGTAGCATAAGAGTTTGGCATGTTTTGTGGCATAAGAAGGTTCAGGGGAAGAGAGTAATGGAGAAAAAGATGAAAAAATCGTGGCAGAAAAGGAGGTGCAAGTTGTGGCAAAAGAAGAGTTGGAAGAGGTTGGCTTGGGGTTTGGTTCACAAGGACCAAAGCCTATCTCGATTAGTGCAAGTTTGACAGAAAGGGAAAAATCAGAGCTGATACTGCTGTTAAAAGAATTCAAAGACGTTTTTGCATGGGATTACAATGAAATGCCAAGGTTAGACCTTGGGCTAGTGGTGCATACATTGAATGTGGACCCAGAAGCCAAACCAATAGCTCAGTCTGCTAGGATATTCCACACCGAAATAAAGGGGCAAATAGTCAAAAAAGTACAGAAATTGCTGGCCGCAGGATTCATTAAGCCTATTCAACACTCGCGCTGGCTATCCAACATAGTACTGGTAAAGAAGAAGAACGGACAAATAAGGTGTTGTGTGGATTTTAGAAATCTCAATAGAGCATGCCCGAAGGATGAGTTCTCGCTGCCAAACATGGATTTATTAATAGATTCTGCGGCAGGAAGTGCCATATTTTCATTCATGGATGGTTTCAGTGGCTACAATCAAATCAGAATGGCACTAAGGGATGCAGAGAAAATTGGTTTTAGAACACCCATGGGCATTATACGGTGATGCCCATCGGGTTAAAAAACGTAGGTGCAACTTATCAACAAGCAATGATAGCTATATTTCACGACATGATGTATCAGGAACTAGAAGACTACGTGGATAACATGGTGGTTAAATTAAGGGGAAAAGAAGAGAACTTCCACGTGTTAAAAAGGGTATTTGAAAGGTGTAGAACATTCAAACTCAGAACCCCCTTAAGTGTGCATTTGGAGTATCCTCTGGGAAATTCTTGGGCTTTTTGGTTAATAGCAGAGGAATAGATGTGGACTCGACCAAAGCCACAGCTATAACCACTGTGAGATCACCAGCCACTGTAAAAGAATTGAAAAGCTTTTTAAGGAAGGTGTCTTATATCCGGAGATTCATCCCTAGGTTGGCATCAACCACCTCTGCTTTCACCAAATTGCTTAGAAAGGGGCAAAGCTTTGAGTAGGGAGAATGGCAACAGACAGCCTTTAAAAGGCTATAACAGATTATGATGAACTTCCCAACAGTATAAGCCCTAGTCCATAGAAAGCCGTTACTCCTCTACTTGGCCACCAACTCTTATGCTATTGGTGCATTAATCGCTAAAGAGGATGGAGGTGGTGTTGAGCAACCAGTGTACTACATCAGCCGTGCCTTAAAAGATGCAGAAACCCGTTACCCAAGGGCAAAAAAGGCATGTCTGGCTATTGTGTATGCTTCACAGAGGTTACGCCATTATTTCTTGGCCTACAAAGAATGGCTGATGACCAAGTCCTATGCCATCAAAGTTTTGTTGTAACAACCAATCCTCTCAAGTAGAATATCCCAGTGGTTGTTACAATTGTCACAGTATAACTTGAGAATGAGGACACCCAGAGCGGTGAAAAGCCAGGAAATAGCAGATCTATTAGCATAGTTCCTAGGAGAAGAAGAATTTTTGCTAGATGATGAAGTTCCAGGGGAAGTAGCCATGGCAGAAGAGGTCAGAGAGCAATGAGTAATGAAGTTTGATAGGTCTTCTACCACCCAATCAAGGGGAGTGAGAGTAGTTTTGTACCATGAAGACGATGAGGTAGTGGCACTATCATTCAAACTGGAATTCCCCTATTCAAACAACACGACAGAATACGAAACCTACCTAACTGGGTTAGCCACGACTCTTGAAATGGGAGTCAAGCACTTAAGGGTGATGGGTGACTCAAATATGGTGGTCTGCCAAGCCAAAGGGATCTTCTCCCTAAAAGAACCCAGCCTAGCCCCATACAGAGTAATGGCCCAAAAAATGGAGGAGAAATTTCCAACCTTTGAAATAGAACATGCTCTAAGGAACGAAAATCGGTTTGCAGATGCATTGGCCGCGCTAGGCTCGCAAATAGTGTTCGAAGGGGATAACACCAAGGTATCAGCAAGAGGGAAGAATCCATTATTGAGGTGTTGAAGGAAAGATTCCTGGAGGAACGGTGCGAAGGAGATTGGCGGATCCCTATAAGGGAAGCCTTGATGAAAGGAGAAAGTGCCGTAGAATTGAAGTTGTTAAAAGACTACACCATGATGAGAGGAGAACTGTACCACAGAATGCCTGGTGGGGTCTTGTCCAGATGTGTGGGGCAAGATGAAGCCCAGAAGAAGTTGAAAGAAATACATGATAAGAATTGTGGATCCTGCGGAGAGGTCAGCCTTTGCCGCAGACTTCAAAGAGCAGGTTTCTATTGGCCAAGCATGGGTAAAGATGTAGACCAAGTCCAAACCTAATGTAGGGCTTGCCAACTTGCAGCGGACAGGGAAGAAAGTTACACTGTGTTCATCAGTGAAGACTGGAGAAGCCCATTCATACAGTACTTAGCAGAAGGCATCCTGCCACAAAGGCACGGTGAAAGATACAAGCTTAGGAGGTTGGCAACGCGTTACTTTTTGCATAATAAGGTCCTTTTCAAAAAGGGATACAATGGTGACCCCCTAAGATGTTTGGGTCCTGAAGAAGCGAGAGAAATGATAAAAGAAGTGCATTCGGGAGCATGTGGGGAGCACCAAGGAAAGAAAAAGCTCTATAGATGCCTGCTGCAAATGGGCTACTACTGACCTACCATGAAGAAAGATACGGCAGAATTTGTGAAAAAGTGCCATAGTTGCCAAGTGCAAGCCAACTTGATTCACACTCACCCACAAAACCTACTTAGTATGGTCAACCCATGGCCCTTCCACACTTGGGGGCTGGATTTGGTAAGACCAGTTAACCTACCATCATATGGATACATATGGATACTAGTAGCTACGGAGTATTTCACTAAGTGGGCAGAGGCAGTGCCACTCCGAAAAGCCATATGAGGAGCAGTGGCAAACTTCATCAAGGAAAACATAATTGTGAGGTTTGGAGTACCCCATAAGATTATCAATGACAATGACACACCCTCTGTTAACAGTGATGTAAGGAAGATGTTGGAATTCTACCAAGTTAAGCACCATCGTTCATCGCCCTATTACCCTCAAGGAAATGGGCAAGTAAAGGCAACAAACAAGGTTCTCATAAAGATCATCAGTAAAATGAGCCAAGAATACACAGGTGGATGGGCAACACACTTGCCAGACGCCTTTTAGGCTTACAGAAAATCACCAAAGTCTTCCAAAGGATTTTCACTCTTTTTTCTGGTATATGGGACAGAAGCAGTGAGCCCAGCAAAGGTGATAACTCCATCTTTGAGAGTTATGCAGATACAGGGGAAGGAAAAAGAGGAAGAAGCCTTTACGGCAGAAAGGTGTGAAAATCTAGAAGGACTTGATAAGAGAAGGGGGAAGCCCAAGAGCGTAGCCGCAGATATAGACAAAGGATGACAAAAGCTTATGGCAGGATGACTAAGGAAAGGGTGTTCGTGAAAGGACAACTTGTGCTAAGAGTGGTAAACTATGTCAGGCGAGGTATGACAGAACCATCTAAATTCACACCAAAATGGGAAGGACCCCTTGTGGTAAAGGAAGCACACCTAAGTGGGTATTATCGTCTAGCCCAGATGGATGGCAAGGACCTAATGGATCCCATCAATGGGAAGTGGCTGAAGCGTTATTATGCCTAAGTTAAGGTTATGTAGTTGTCCCTTTCATTCAACAAGTTCAAAGTTTTCCTTTTTTTTTTCCTCCAAGTGACTGGGTCATAAGACAAGTTTTGTAACATACTTTTATGATTATACAATGAAAAAGACATGAAGTATTATAAAAAGCATTCCATGTCATAAGTAATAGCATAAATAGCAACCAAGTGTAGCATCTTAAAAGTTACAAACCCAAACTATGTCAACTATGTCAAGTTGGCCAAATAAATACTGTAAAAAAAAAAAAAAGAATGTAGACAAAGTGTACTTAGTGAAAAAAGGGGGGGGGGGGGGAATTGCATCAATGAAACCCATAAATAAAAGGCTGGTCTCCACAGCGGCTGGACCCACCAATGTTAGCAAGAAGACGCTCACGACATCCTTCCAAGTCTGCCACCTCCATCTTCAAAGTCTCAATTTGTGTATCAATAGCATCTACAGCAGGCTAAACCTTCTTTATAAAAAAGGCTCGAGCAATCTCATGGAGATGGTTTAGGATGAACTCCACAGCAAAACCCACACTGATCAGCTTCTGAACTGTAGCTCTCCATTGTAGAATCCTCTCAAAAGAGACGGTGTCAACAAAGTTATGTTTAATGTCATTCATTACGCTTCCTAGTAGCTTCAAAAAATGCTCCCTGGTAGAACGACCAAGGCGAAATCCCTGCATAAAGTCCCCTCGGCTACTAAAAATTTCCTCTAGGTGAGAAGCACAATCCTAGGGATCCCTGAAACCATGAAAGTCCACATAAGGAGGGCCGAAACCCCAGAAGTCTGCAAGATCGAGGTCATTAATCTCAGGTTGATCAAAATGTGCAAAAAAGGCTGCGGCCTCACCCACAGGGTCTGGAACCACGGCAGAACTACTGCCCACCTCAAACTATGAAGTGATAGTAGGCAACGAACTTAACAAAGAGCATGAAACATAACATGAGAAGCCGTAAGCTAAGAGCAACAAACTTGAGAGAAAGAAATAAGGGAGGAGATGAGAAACTCACTAGGACCTGTAGGAATAGGGGTTGCAGGTACGGCAGAAATAGGCGTAGAAGGTATGGCAGACACAGGTGCTATGGGTGTGGCAGGAGAAACAGTTAAAGGCATATCAATGTCTACTGCGACTCCTGGCCCCTCAAAAGTCTTTGTAGAAGCAGGGAAGTAGGCACACAAATAAAGGGAGATTGCAACAAAAGGGGAAATGCAAGTACATACGTATAAGGAAGAAGATGACAACAAGGAGAAGAATGAACTTGGCAAAAACCCAAAAAAAAAAAAAAAAAAAAAAGAAAAGAAAGGAAGAAAGGCATATACCCATGAATTTGGCCTTGGGGAGAACATTCTCCTCTTCGTCAGAATCAGAAATCCTCTTCTTTGAGACAGGTTCATCATCCGGGTCCTCAAGGATGTCGTTAGACCCCTTAAAGGACAAGTCCACATCGAGACCATGTGTGGTAGAACTAGGAATGGAAGAAGGAGTAACAACCAGTGAAGAACCGTCCTTCACAGCCTGAGATAGAATTGCAAAGGGTCATTGATGGAGATGATGGGGAGTGTGACAGGAGAAGCAGCCTCAGTCTGAACAATAGTAGGAGGAGTGGCCACCTCTCGGGGAGTTAGTGTCTTGGCAGGAACGAGAGTGGCCTCACTAACTTCCCAGTATAAGTACCCTCATCTATGGATATCGGTTCAGTGGGAAGGGTGGTAGCCACAGCAGGAACCCTAGGTGCATTAGTAGAAGAGGAAGGTGTTGCAAATGAAGGAAAATCTGGTTTTGTATCCCATACAAAACTCACAGCGGAAGCGACATTCATGGATCTATTTCATTCATGA
>JAOWBE010012967.1:0-10440 GCA_028566155.1 Quercus phellos | reverse complement strand
AGAAAAATGTGTGATAGATTTAAAAGGACATTTGTATTTCTTATCACTTTATCTTCCTAACAGAATAATTGTGTTGTATACTTTTTATTTATTTATTTATTATAATGTGTCAATTTAACTAATCAAAGGATGTTTATATATATATATATATATATAATGGATTCGTAAATAAAAGTAAATTAATATAATAAATATCATGTGTTTGCTTTTATAAGATGTCATCTTTATCAATTTAATTAATAATAATAATGAAAAAAAAAATCTTATATACTAAAGAAAAAGTTACTTCTTATGTAGTAATATGAATCTATGAATCTATGGTAAATTCAAACAAACTATCTTTTATTTTCTCCCATTTCTCTTCCCAGGACCCAACCAAAGAAATGGAATTTATATATTTTTTTTAATTCTTTCATTTTTTTCATCCACGCCCGAAAAACACATGGTGGAGTATTGCTCTTTCATATAAAAAGCCCAATATAAAAAGCCCGAAGAAGTGCTACAGTGGTTCAAACATGATGAAGCTAATCTTTCAAATAAAAAACAAAAAGGAGATGCTATGCATACTTCAATTTTACCAAATAAACCTTTTAATTGATTTTCAAATTTTAAATACAAAAAAATTCTAAAATTATTACTGTGGGGTCCCGACTTGGGGGGCTCCTTTCACTGTAGATGTGAGCAAACCTAAACCCAACAAGCCCAATACAATGAATTTGGTAGAGAAGCGGGCTTGAGAACTGGGCCTTTGTGAGGACGCCTTCAACGGTCGGGCGAGATCATCAGGGAACTGGATCGTCTACAACGTGGTTGGGGGGAAGGTCAAATCTTGTCCTCGATCCTCGGCCGAGGATGATTTTTTCTTCTCCTCTTCTGATACTCCACCAATAGAACTTCCTGGCGTCTTCCGAATTGCCGTCCCCTTTCTTCGTGAAATCTCCCTAGTTATATATCCTTCTGTTCTCTTCATCTTGGCCGTCCATCTGTCGATTGCGCAGGTCGCCACTTGAGTATCTGTCCCATCTAGCGCTTCCCTCAATTTGTTGTGAGTGGTAGTGGTTAGCATGACACTGTTCAGGGGTCATTCCTTTATTAATATGGCCAGACTGCCAGCTGTGGGCATTCAATGCGAAGGTGACAGGCTCTCCTACAATAGTCCTTTCACCCTGTTCCCATAGCTGCCCTTCTACGCTAGTCCCTTTGTTTGGGGATGATGGAGAGGGCTGCGGTGGATGGCATACTGCCCTTTCTTCTCAGGGCACCAGTTCGCCGAGGACATGATGCTCCTCGGCGATTTCTCCTAGTAGCTTTGGGCCTTTCTTAGTCATCCTCGGACGTTTTCCTCCTCGGCTAGACCCTTAGGCTTATTATCCGAAATGAGCCGAGGTACCCAGGTCCTTTGGCCCCACAATAGCCCCTCAAAATCCTGCTGTCCGGAACCTCGGATGGGAAGTAGGGTTTTGATGTCTTCTGCTGGCGTTTAAGGCTTTTTGTTTGCTTATGACACGTTGCTGGCGCTTCGATACCTTAAACGTGTCTTCATTAAATTTTAATGGCTCCATGTTCCCCACATTGGACAGTGTGATGGCAATCAAACGGCTGGGATTCCTCCAGCCTTTATGGGCGCGAAAAACCGAGCGGTTACCTTGATTGGAGGTATAAATACCCATTCGAACGGGTCTGTCATTTTACTTTCGCTTCCAAGAGCTACTGCACACATACCTTGAATTTGGTCAAGTGTCCAGTTGAACTTACGCCATCTTTCAACATAAAAAGCCTGCCCAAGGAGCTTTTCCTTATTTATGTAAGTTCTCTCCTCTTTTTAACTACTACTTCCTCCCTTCTAAGTCCCTCCTTGTCCTGTCCTTTCTTTCGTCTTCCATTGGATTTTTAGTTGGTTCCAAAGATGGGTAGATTTAAGAAGTTAGTTGAGTCGGAGGAGGCGATGGAGAAATTCGTTGCCGATTATAAGATTCCCGACAATGTGGGCCTGAGGTACTGTAAGGAGGGAGACTGGCATATTATGAGGCGAGAGGGAGAGGTGGTGATTCCTATAATCGCCTTCCTTGAAAGGGGCATGAGGCTCCCTATGCGCCCCGTGGTGAGAGATTATCTTAGGCACTTCCTACTGGCGCCCATCCAGTGCGCCGTCAATATGTTTAGGATCTGGCCAACGTGGACGCCTTGAACGAACAAATGGGGTTGAGGTTGACCCATCATGATGTAAATTGGTGTTATAAACTCCAGTACCTCAAGGGCAAAACCTATTACATGAAGACGAGGGACGAAAGGGTCCGCCTTATTCAGTGTCTCCCAGAGTCCAACAAGGGTCTAAACAAGGACTTCCTCATCATGTCGGGGGCGTGGCACAACGGCCTACCCTGCCCGGTTAAGGAGGGGGAGCCAGGTGGGGTATTTTGAGTAAGGGAAGGTCATTTCTTTGGTGTTGCCATAATGGGTGCTTATGTGGTTGCTAACGGGGGTACATTTTCTCTTTTTACAGATCCCTACGCCTTCGAGCGCCACCTTCATCTGGTAAACCTCGCAGATTTAGAGACTGCTCTTCGCGCCAAGGTCTTTGTGAACGAAAGCGACCACCAGGTTCGTGCTGCCCACAAGATCCTTGGATACGAACCCATTCAAAGATCCTTCGTGGCGCCGAAGTCCGTAATCAGGGCCAAAGATCCCCGACTCCAATAGATAACAGTTGCGGAGAACGGTTTTTTCCTCCCCGGGGAGTCTTCCGCTCTACGGGCTGCGGAGACCGAGGAAGGTGGGGACGAAGTCCAAGAGCAGGTCATCGAACTAGACCATTCCGAGGACGAATTTGGCGTATTTGAGCAATTAGATACGCCCGAGGATCCTTTCGGTGACACAGGTTATCAGAATTTACCCGAGGCTGATCTCCAAAGGACCTCCTCGCAAACCGACATGGGTTTCAAGAGGAAACCGTCCGCGACCCTTCACGATCTGGCCGAGGGCCAGCCCGGGAAAGATGCGCCGGGGAAATCACAGCCGAAGCTTCCCCCTCCAAGCCCGAACACCCCCAGACCAGGTCATCGTCCGCCCAGCCGCCACTCACTAAACTCCCCCCCCTTCCAGCCGGCTAATCCCAAGAGGAAGAGGTCCGTCAAGGGAAAAAAACCATGGACGGGGGAAAATCCCGTGCACCTCATGAGGAGGACGAGGGCCGACGGGCTTCGAAACAGCTTAGGGTTGCGTCTTCCGGTCAGGAGAAGGAAGTGGACGTTCAGCCCGAGCCCCAGGCCTGGCTCGCTACTCCAATGCTCCATGGGAAGCCTCTGAGGGATAATACTTCCCTAAAGGACTTCAATAAAGGCGAGGGTACTTACATGGCCGACGCCGTGGAGAGGTCCTTGCTACTCCCCGTCGATATGGAGGATTTGAGAAACCTGCGGAGTAAGGAGCTATTCCTCAGTATGAAGAGGTACCTTGGCATGGTAAGATCTTTGGCACACTCAGTCTTTTTGGTTTTAGTTTCTTGGTTTTCCACTTATGCTTTGTCCCCTCTTAATTGACAGGCCGTTCAAGCTACCTATAGGATGGAGGAGATGGCCGATGACCAGGGCAGGACCTTAGACCTCGAGCGTGAAAAGCTTTTGGACGCCACGCGGACCCTCAAGAACTCCGAGGCCAACCTCCTAAAGGCAAAGGAGAACTTGAAGGAGGCAACCAGGGCCAAGGACAGCGCTGAAGCTGGCCTGGCCGGAGCCCAAAAGCAGGCCGAGGATTAAACAAGATACCTAAAAGAGGCTGAGGAGTAACTTCAGATTGCTAAGGAGCAGATTGTTGATCTGAAGAAGAAGCTGGCCGAGGCAAAGGAGGCCAGGAATGTGGCCATATGGGCTAGGGATGAGCCTGTGAAGGCCAAGGAGAAGGCGAAGTTCGCCAGGACAAAGGCCGAGTGCTCCAAGGATAAGGCCGAGGAGGAGGCCTATGATGCAGGGGTGGCAAAGACCGAGGCTGCCCTGAAGGCTCAGGTTCCTGGGGTGTGCAGACTTTACTGTTCCTAGGTTTGGAACGAGGCCCTAAAACAGGCTGGTGTTGATGCCTTGTCCGACCTGTGGAAGGCAGAGTGCATGTTCTATCCCCCTGTTATCAGGGAAGATGCCACCCCCAGCTCCGAGGTACGGGATGCTCCAGAAGGGGTTGAGGTCGCTAGCCCCAGTGCTGCCCAGGAAACAATCTCCCCCTAGGTGCCCGCTAAAGGGAGTGGTCCTTCTGGGACGGCGGGGGCCAATGAGAGTCAGGATCCTGTTGGGCCCAAGGAGGCTGCAGGGCCTGTAAGTGGCGGTCCGGTTGCTCACACCGAAGGGCCGATTATCGCTGCTAAGCCCCTTCAGTAGGTTTCCCTTGCCGAGGGCTCCAAAGATCCCAAGGCCTTTCCTGCTCAGCCTTCCCTAGGGGGGATCGAGGACAAATCCCTGGCATAGTCCTGTTTTTCTTTTTTCTTTTTCTTTTTTTGAAAAGTGTTATGCTGTAATGGGACTTTTCCCTGAATGAATAAAAGCTTTTATATTCTTTTCATTTCACTCATTTTTATTACCTGTTATCAACATTAGCATGGGTTACACGCCCGAAAACGATAATGTATGTATGCACCATGCTGGCCTTAGAGCCCTAGAGCTCCAGAATTCAGAGCTGCGGGGTGTGCGCTTAGGCTGGTCTCGCGTTCTGTGTGAACTATTCATGGGACTAATTAGTTTCCCCATAGGTTTGTGTCCGAGGACCATGCAATACCTTGGTTCTGTCTAGTACTTGGATATTTTTTGAAGTGACTAGTTTCCCCATAGGTTTAAGTCCGAGGACCATGCAATACCTTGGTTCTGTCTAGCACTTAGATATTTTGAAGTCACTAGTTTCCCCACAGGTTTAAGTCCAAGGAACATGCAATACCTTGGTTCTGTCTAGCACTTAGATATTTTAAAGTCACTAGTTTCCCCACAGGTTTGAGTCCGAGGACCATGCAATACATTGGTTCTATCTAGCACTTAGATGTTTTGAAGTCACTAGTTTCCCCACAGGTTTGAGTCCGAGAACCATGCAATACCTTAGTTCTGTCTAGCATTTAGATGTTTTGAAGTCACTAGTTTCCCCACAGGTTTGAGTCCGAGAACCATGCAATACCTTGGTTCTGTCTAGCGCTTAGATATTTTGAAGTCATTAGTTTCCCCACAGGTTTGAGTCTGAGGACCATTCAATACCTTGGTTCTGCCTAGCACTTAGATGTTTTGAAGTCACTAGTTTTCCCACAGGTTTGAGTCCGAGGACCATGCAATACCTTGGTTCTGTCTAGTGCTTAGATATTTTGAAGTCACTAGTTTCCCCACAGGTTTAAGTCCAAGGACCATGCAATACCTTGGTTCTGTCTAGCACTTAGATATTTTAAAGTCACTAGTTTCCCCATAGGTTTGTGTCCGAGGACCATGCAATACCTTGGTTCTGTCTAGCACTTAGATGTTTTGAAGTCACTAGTTTCCCCACAGGTTTGAGTCCGAGGACCATGCAATACCTTAGTTCTGTCAAGCACTTAGATGTTTTGAAGTCACTAGTTTCCCCACAGGTTTGAGTCCGAGAACCATGCAATACCTTGGTTCTGTCTAGCGCTTAGATATTTTGAAGTCATTAGTTTCCCCACAGGTTTGAGTCTAAGGACCATTCAATACCTTGGTTCTGCCTAGCACTTAGATGTTTTGAAGTCACTAGTTTCCCCACAGGTTTGAGTCCGAGGACCATGCAATACCTTGGTTCTGTCTAGCGCTTAGATATTTTGAAGTCACTAGTTTCCCCACAGGTTTAACTCCGAAGACCATGCAATACCTTGGTTCTGTCTAGCACTTAGATATTTTTGCTTGGATGACATAGAGCGCGTAGACAGGATAAAAAATGAGTCGGGATTGGACAAGTGCTCTTCATTAATAATAGTACCTCTTCAGGTTATTTACATTCCAAGGGCGGGGTACAGCTTTTTCATCTAGATCTTCTAAATAGTAGGCACCTATTCCTGCTACTGAAGTAATTCGGAATGGCCCTTCCCAGTTGGGCCCGAGCTTTCCCCAGGTTGGGTCTTTGACGACTCCCACGACCCTCCTTAACACTAGGTCGCCTGTTGCCAATGGCCTCAGCTTTACGTTGGCGTCGTAGTCGCGTTTGAGTTTCTGGTGGTAATACGCTAAGTGGATCATTGCCCTTTCTCTTCTCTCCTCGACCAGATCTAGGCTCTCCCCCAGCAGATCATCGTTGCTACTTGGGGTGAAGGAACTTGTTCTTAGCGTTGGAAAGTTTGCTTTCAGGGGGATTACAGCCTCAGCCCCATAAGTCATGGCGAAGGGTGTCTCCCCCGTTGAGCGTTGCGGCATAGTGCGGTAGGCCCATAAGACATGTAGGAGTTCTTCTACCCACCTTCCCTTGGTGTCACCCAGTCTTTTCTTAAGCCCATTAACTATGACCTTGTTGGAGGCTTCGGCCTGTCCGTTCCCCCTGAGGATAAGCTGAGGTCGAGTACCGGTTGGTGATCCCTAGTTCACAGTAGTATCTCCTGAAGGCCTTACTGTTGAATTGAAGCCCGTTGTCTGAAATGAGGACCTGAGGGACCCCAAATCGTGTAACGATGTTTCTCCAAACAAACCTTTTCGCATATACGTCTTTCATGTTAGCCAAAGGCTCCGCTTCAATCCATTTGGTGAAGTAATCTATGTCGACCAGCAGATACCTCTTATTTCTTGCTGCCTTAGGAAAGGGTCCTACAATGTCCAGGCCCCACTAGGCGAATGGCCATGGGCTGGACAAAGGGTTGAGGATCCCGCCTGGTTGATGGATGCTCGGGGCAAACCTTTGGCATTGGTCACATTTTCTAACATACTCCAGAATTTCCTTCTGCATCCCCAGCCACCAGTAACCCTGGGTAAGGGCTCGATGTGACAGGGTTCTTCCCCTTGTGTGACTACCACAGATCCGTCCTGTAGCTCCTCCAGCAGTAACTCTTATGCCTCCGGGTGAACGCACAGCAGGTACGGCCTAGAGTAAGAGTGCCTGTATAGCTTGTGATCCTCGAACAACCAGAATCAAGTAGCGTTTCTTCGTATTTTCTCGGCCTCTGATTTTACTTCAGGTAGGATATCGTCTTTGAGGAACGCAACTATGGGGTCCATCCAACTAGGACCTACCCTGGTTTGATGGACACGGGTTGTGTTTTTCGCCACTTTGGTTGCCCCGCCCAAGTGTTCAACGAGGATAATCCGAGGGAGCTGCCCCGCCGAGAAGGTAGCGAGCATGGCCAACGAGTCTGCGTGGGTGTTGCCACTTCTGGCGATATGTGACAAGCTGAATAGGTCGAAGCCCGGCCGAAGGCGCTTGACTTGGTTGAGGTATTCTTGCACTCTCACGTCTTTGGCCTCCATCTCTCCTGTCACCTAACCCACTACTAGTCTCAAGTCTGAGAATATTTCCACCGCTTTTCCCCCCATTTTCTGTACCATAGCCATCCCCTGCATCAAAGCCTCGTACTCGGCCTCGTTATTCATGGCCGAGAACCCCAGTCTCAGGGATTTCTCTATGATGGTTCCCTCGGGGGTGATTAAGACTAGCCCCACTCCGGATCCCCTCTGGTTCGCCGCGCCGTCAACATACACTTTCCAACACGAGGGTTTTGGCGCGGAGGCCACGCCGACATGTTTTACCTCACTAGCGTGTTGTTCGGTTAGCGTTTCTATTGGCGGTTCGGCGAATGGCTTTGATCTGGTCTGACCTCGATTCCCCTATGTGTGACCATGTAGCCCAAAAACTTGTTTGATCCCATGCCGAAGGAGCACTTGGAAGCGTTCAGGCGCAGCTTGTGCCTTCTCAAGACGTCAAAAATGTCGTCGAGGTCTTCCAGGTGTTCGGTGACCACCTTGCTCTTTACCACCATGTCGTCAACATAGATTTCGATGTTTTTGCCCAACCGTGGCTTGAACATCCTTGTCATCATCCTTTGATAGGTGGAACCCACGTTCTTTAGGCCAAATGACATTACTTTGTAGTGGTAGTTCCCCGTAGGCGTGACGAAGGCTGTTTTCTCCTGGTCCTCTAGGGCTAGCGGTATCTAGTGGTAGCCTTGGAAGGCATCCAAGAAGCTCATCCGAGGATGGCCTGCGATGGCGTCCACTAGCTGGTCTATCCGAGGCATGAGGAACAGGTCCTTTGGGCATGCTTTATTTAGGTCCGTAAAATCCACACAGACTCGCCACTTTCCGCTTTTCTTCTTGACCACTACAGTGTTGGCTAGCCACTCGGGGTAAAAAACTCCTTTTATAGCACCGGCACGCTTAAGTTTTGTCACCTCTTCTCTAATTGCCCCGGCATGCTCCCTGGATGGGCGTCGGGGTGACTGTTTCTTGGAGGTAACGGTGGGGTTGACATTGAGGTGGTGGCAGATGAAGTCTGGGTCGATCCCTGGGGCGTCATAGGCATCCCATGCAAACACGTCGATGTTTCCTTTGAGAAATTCGACCAGTTCTTCTCTCTCCTGAAGAGGTAGCCTGGCCCCTACTTGAAAGAACTTCTCGGCGTCGCTTCCGACGACCACTCTTTCCAGATCTTCACATTTTGCCTCCTCGGCTGCTATTTCAAGTGGTGGCGCCAGAACTTTTGATTGCTATAAGACTTTGTCCTCGGGGGCCGAGGACTCCATCTCGGACCGATGTGAGATGGCCGCCACCATGCACTGCCTTGTCGTGGGTTGACAGACTCGGATCTCGAGGACCCAGTCTTCTAATAGGAATTTTACCTTCTGGTGTAAGGAGGAGGCAACAGCTCCCAGGGTATGCAGCCAGGGCCTACCAACAATGGCTGTGTACGAGGAGTAAGTGTCGACTACAATAAAGTTCACCTTCACGATCTCAAGGCCAGTCTGGATGGGCAACTCGATCAAGCCCTTCGAAGTGACAAGCTTTCCGTCGAAGCTCATTAAGGGGGGAGTTGTACGGCATCAAATCCTCCGGTTTTAATTTCAAACCCTTGAGGAGGTTAAGGTACATAATCTCAGTTGCGTTGCCCCCGTCCACCATCACCCTTTTTCACATCGTAGCCCCCGATTCTAAGGGTGATCAGCAGCGCATTGTCATAGGGTTAGGTGGTTCCGACCTTGTCTTCCTCTGAAAAACTCAGGACTGGATGAGGGTTCCTTTTGGGCCTCTTCGGCCCTAATCGGGACTTTTCGATAGGCAGCTGGGCGACGAACAATACTCGCGAGGGGTAGCCTCCCGTCCTACCAGGCGCGACTAGAATAGTATTGATCATTCCCACAGGTGGCCTTAAGGCAGCGTCCCTCCGGGGCTCCTGAGGTGCTTGGTTCTGATGACCACTCGAATGGTGTAGAAGGTGTCTCAACTTTCCTTCTCGGATCAACTGGTCCAGATAATTCCATAGGTTCCTGCAATTTTCCGTGGTGTGTCCATGATCCTGGTGATATTAACAGTACAGGTTCTGGTTTTGCTTTGTGGACTCCCCTGCCATTTTTTCAACCATCTGAAGTATGGTTCGTTCTTGATCTTCTCCAGCACCTGGTGTACTGGTTCTCGGAATACAGCCCCGACGCTCCGTGCGTTGGTCATCTCTGGTTACCCCGCAAAGTCTCTCCTCGGATGACTGTTTGTGTACCGGTCCGACCTGAAATCCTTCTTCTCCTGAGGGATAACCTTCTCCTTTCCTTTGCCCTGCATCTGGTCCTCCTCTACCCGCTTATACTTGTCGATCTGGTCCATCAGCTGGCACACGCTAGTGGCGGGTTTGCTTGTCAGGGATTTCCTTAAGTCATGCTCAGCGGGAAAGCTGCTCTTGAATGTGTTGATGACGACGTCGTTGAAGTTTCCATCCATTTCGTTATACATTTCCCAGTACCTACCCAAGTAAGCTTTCAGGGTCTCTCCGTCGCGCATGGATAGTGATAGCAGCGCGCTCAAAGGTTGAGGGGCTCTGCTATTCGTGACGAAGCGTAAACCAAAGGCTTGGGTTAGCTGCCTATATGAGTCTATGGAGTTCGCTTTCAAGCCGTTGAACCATCTCATCGCCGCCGGTCCCAAGCTGGCCGGGAAAACCTTGCACATTAACGCTTCATTTTTGGAGTGAACCGCCATCCTTTAGTTGAACTGGCTTACGTGCTCCACGAGGTCCGTGTTTCCGTTGTAAATGGAGAAGGCTGGTTGCTGGAACCGCCAGGGGAGCGCAGCTCCCTCAATACGGCGTGTGAATGGTGACCTAGAGAGCTGGTCTAGGGCCCTGCTCATGGCGTCGTGCCCCATACCCCTTGGAGAGGGACTTTTGCACTTGCGCTTTTGGTGGCACTCCTTTTAGTGGGAGAAAGTCTCGCTTGGGGGAGTCCTGAATCTTCGCCTGTAGTCGTTGTTATTTTCATCGTTGAGGGGTGTGTCAGTGCCGGGG
>JAOWBE010012957.1:0-10442 GCA_028566155.1 Quercus phellos | reverse complement strand
CGTCTTTAATGGTGGTTTCAAGGGGGCATCTATAACACCCTTGTGAGGTGTTAATGACAAGATTCTTTTCTCCAACGATATGGAGACTCATAATTGCCATGTAACGCTTCTCTACTAATTATGAGAGGATGATCTTATCTCTATCTAGTCGGGCACTAAGATGACGAAGATTGGCTTACCCTCGTCAGATCTCTCCTGTTGTGGATAAGGGTATTACTGGGCCTATCAACTGCCCCCCCCCCCCTCCCCAATTCCAACGTCGTCCAATGTAGGGACGGTTGTGGGAATGTGAGGAGCCCTCTCTACCCTTTTTTTTTTTTGCTATAGCACTTGGGGTTCCACCCTTCCGTATTAATTGCTTAGTGGTGGCATGGCATGCATTGTGTCCATGTGTCATGTTCTAGACTAGCTGGGGGTTCTCAGTTCCGATGAAACCCTTTAGTTTCCCGCATTTTTCGAGGCAACCCTCTTTAACCCTTTGTTTTCCCCTAATCAATTTCTTCACTTTCATTTCTGTGCTGCGCTTTTTGATTTCCTCAGTGCTTTTCTTTGACCTCTCAGTGCTTTCCTTCTACGTTGAGTCCTCTGATTTCCTAGTTTTCCTCCTTCTCAAGTACGCCCCTTTCTACTCCTTTTTTCCATATATATTTTTCTTTCTTTGTTTTGTGCTTCTTTTTCCTTTACGAGTTTCACCACTTGCTTTCCCTCCCCCTAATGGTTGATTATTTTGATATTAGGCATACCTCCCCTTCTATTGCCTTCTTTTTCGCTCGCTTGGGTGTGTTTTTAGGCTCCTTTAGTGACCATTACCCGCGGGTTAGGGATTTTGTTTTAAGTGATAGTGGTCTGGGTCTAGTGTTGGGTAGCTTGTGCCCTTTGTTGCACCAATCCTCAGATTGGTTTGGGTGTGTGCAAGAATCTTTAAGGAAAGGGAATATGGATTTGGGGTTAGATCAAGTGATGTGGAGACTAGCCAGTCGTCTAGTGCTAGTACAGTTGGGGTTAAGATAGAAACTGCTACTTCTGTACCTTCGTCTTCTCAACCTTCTATCTCTAATACATCTCGACCTTTCTACGCTTTCAAGGAAGAGTGCTCTCTGAAAAGAGATACCTTTAGGAGGTTCAGGGATAGGTTTCAGTTTCTAGATGAGACTAGGGTCCGTCTTCCTAGGAAAGGTGAGAAGTCTTGTTCTTTCGCCCATGGAGAAGTTTGTTTCTATGAGGCCGTGTTCCTGTGTGGCCTAAGGTTTCCCGTTCATCCATTTATAATGGATCTCCTTCATTATATGAACATAGCTTCGGGACATCTTATGCCGAATTCATGGAGAATCGTCATAAGTTGTATGATGATTTGGACGATCATAGCCGATAAGGATATGATCACCTTGAATGAGTTCGTCTACTTGTATCGTCTGAAAGAATCTAAAGATTTCGAGTATTATGAGCTCGTGCTATGGGATAGGAGGTCTTGACTCATCGTCAATCTACCTTTGTCCTTTTGCTATTGGAAATCTAGATATTTTTTCGTGTCGGGTGATGGTTGGGAGACGCTTTCTAACGACTTTTGAGGAGAAGTCCCTAGGCTGCTACGTCGGTGGGAGACTCCTCAACTTGGTGCATTCTTCTTGCATTTTTTCTTTCTTCCCCCCTTTTTCTAATAATCGTCCATTTTGACCTTATGTGTTTTCCTATGTTACAATTAAAGAGCATCCAAAGCTTGAAGGTCAGTTTGTGGAGCGCGTTCAGAAGGCTTTAAAGTATGCGAGCTCAATAGATGATTTTGACGAGTTGGTTGACCCACGGACATTAGCTCATCTTTGTTTAGGATCAAAGCCCTCTCCTTTCGTCCTTCATGCAATTCACAGGGAAGAGAAAAGTAAGTCATTTTGGGACGAAAGTGGATTGTCTTTTTTTTCATGTCTTCTTCTTCTTAACATGTTTGTTATTTTCTTTTCTTGCAAAGATGATGACAAAATTCAACCAGGAATTGTATGCCCGGATAAAGGCAAAAAAGAAAGAGCCCTTATCTAGTATTGGCCAAAGGAGGCTAAAGGTCGTTGAAAAGGACAATGAGCAAGAGTTAAAGGAAAAGGGTTCGTCCACCCCTACCCTAGATGAAGGCCGCCCTGCTTCTCCCGGCATTTCCGTCAAGGAGGTCATCCTTCCCACGAAGAAATGAAAGATGGGGGATAAAGAAAAGGAGAAAATAGGATCCAGAGTCTAGGCTGATGCTGGGGCGACCATGGCTCGAGCTAATGAGGTCCTTACGCCTAAGGAAATAAAGGAAATTTCAGGTGTGCCTTCTCACGAGATGGTGAGCCACCATGTTCACAAGCTCGTGTAGGTAACCTCTTTCGTTTTGTTCTTTTTGTTTCATCCTTCGATATTTAGCTGTCTCCATTAATCTTGGTCATAACATAATTTTTTGTTGTCAGGTGTTAGGAAAGACGATGCACATTACCTCCCAATACTTGGCCAATGAGGAGAAGGCCGTTGTGGCCATGTCCAAGGTGGAGGCGTTGGAGGCAAAGGCTTTTGGTCTAAAGAGGGACTTAATTGCTACTATGGACGCCCACAATACTTCTAAAGAGCATATTTAGGCTTTGTCTGAGTAGCTGAACTCTGAGAAGCTATTGGTAAAGCAAAGGGACAATCAGCTTGTAGCAACCAACCAAAAGATGAAGGCTACCATTGCCAAGGCCGTCCACGCTTTTCAGCTCACTAACGAGTATAATGACATTTTATTTGGTTGGTACTTCAAAGGTTTTGAACTATTGAGAAGGTATTTGATAAAACATGACCCAAGGATGGACTTGGAGGATCTTGACTTCAAGGTCATTGATAAAGAGATTGAGGCAAACGAGGCGGCCCAGGCGGCTCAGGCTAGTGCAGCTACTAGCGAGGATCCTCCAGAGTCTGAGAAGGACAGAAACACAATGCTCCCCCATCCAAATTTTATTGTCTTCTTCTTTTTTTCTTTTTTCTTTTTTTTTTGTTGGAAATGCCCCGTCTGTTTTAGGGCTATTGGACACCTTTTTCATATGTAGATGTCCTGCTTGTTTTAGGACTTTTGAACAATTTGCAACTTTATATATGTGCGCGTGTGTGTGTCTGTGTGTTTACTTTTCTTTGCATTTATCTGCTTTGTTAGTACTTCTTGCTTTTCCTGTTTGTTGTAATTTGCCTTTACTTGCGTGTACTCTTCACCCCTTTAGGGACTTAGAAAATTTTTGTTGAGACATGCTTCTTCGTCCATTTGGGGACTTAGAGAAACACTTATGAAAAATAATTTTGCATCCACTAACCTTGCCGAGTTAACTTAATGAATGACCTTCCTTCATCCATAGGATCCATTCGCTTTAGTTTTTGGCAAGAAGACTTGAATTTCGTCCTTAGGAGACTTAGAGAATTTTTCCCAATCATGAATTTGTTCATTCCCTCTTAATGGACGACCTTCTTCCATCTTTGGGATCTCTTTGCCTTAGTTTTTTGGCAAGAAGACTGAAATTACGTTGCCTTTTATTTGGGGCAATTTACATCTCCCTGGGGAGTCCTATTTGGATGATGTACATTCCTTTAAGGAATCTTACCGCCTTTTACTTGGATAATGTACATCCGTTTAGGGTATCTTATCATCTGTTACTTGGACGATGTACATCCATTTAAGGAATCTTATTGTCTTTTACTTGGACGATGCACATCTATTTAAGGAATCTTATCATCTTTTACTTGGACAATGTACATTTATTCAAGGAATCTTATCGTCTTTTATTTCGGTTAGGGTTTTGGCATCTAAATGGCGATTGTAGTTTGAGCGAGAAAAAGATAGCCAAAATATATCAATTGCTAAATAATACGTTTATTTGATTTGCATTAAAAAGTATAAGGTCATGCTAATAGCTTACAATTGTACTACGGTTCCTATTCGTAATACCTCTTTTGGTGCTCAACATTCTAGGAACTAGGTAGCTTATTCCCATCCAAATCTTCCAAGTGATAGCTTCATCAGCGAGAATAGTGGACAACCTCGTAGGGTCCTTCCCAGGTTGGCCCCAATTTGCCTTTTGTTGGGTCCTTCATTGTAGAAGTCACTTTTTGTAGAATGAGGTCTTCGATGTTGAACCTTTTGAGCTTTACCCTTTGGTTGTAGTATTCAGTCATCTTCTGCTGGTACTTGGTCATTCTCTGAGAGGCTTGGTCTTTGACTTCGTCCAAACAATCCAAGTTCAGTTTTAGTTTATCGTCATTGCTTTGTTCATTAAAGAACTTCTTCCTAAGGCTGGTGAGCCCCACTTTGACAAGGATGACTGCTTCTGTGCCATAAGTTAGGTTGAAAGGCGTCTCTCTTGTTGGGGTTCTTGCTGTGGTCCTGTAAGCCCATAAAACATTTGGCAACTTCTCAGGCCATGCTCCCTTTGCCCCCACTAATTGGGCCTTGATGATCTTCAGCAAGGTTCGGTTCGTTACTTTTGTCTGTCCATTGGCTTAAGAATGTTCGGGGGATGAATATTTGTTTTTAATGCCCAGGCTTGAGCAAAACGATCTGAATCTGTGACTGTCGAACTAGCAACCATTATCTGAAATAATCGTCCTTAGGATCCCGAACCTGCATACAATATTTTTCCATACAAAACTTCGTACCTTTGCTTTTGTGATTGTAGCCAGTGCTTTTGCCTCCACTCACTTCGTGAAGTAGTCGATAGCGATGAGTAAGAACCTTACTTTGCTCTGTCCTTGTGGTAAAGGGCCCATAATGTCAATTCCCCTTTGTGCAAATGGCCAAGGTAAAGAAATGATCGTCATCTTCTTTCTTGGGATTTGCTAGACGTTTCAATACCTTTGGCAATTGTCACATCTTTTGACGAAATCTACTGCGTCTTGTTGCATTGTGGGCCAAAAATAGTCTACCCTCATGATCTTTATTACGAGGGACTTTGCCCCCAGGTGATTATCATAAACGCCCCCGTGAACCTCTTCTAGAACATACTTGGCTTCTTCTTCTTCAACATACCTCAAGTAAGGCTGTGAGAAACCTCTTTTGTAAAGCTCGTCATTTAGCACCGTGAATCGGGTAGCCCTTTCTGGATTTTTTTGGCTTCGTCAGGATTTGGTGGTAACCATCCATGCTTAAGATAGGACAGAATTGGACTCATCCATCCTGCACAGGCGTGCACCGGGAAGGTTTGAAATTCTTCGATGCTGGGAGAGTTTTGTTCTTCCAGTTTCCAATCAGTCACCTTTCCCTGATTATTTGCTGACACACTTCGAGCCATTTCATCAGCTTTTGCATTTTGATCTCATGGGACCTAAACAAACTCTACACAATTAAAAGTTGCTTACCACTTGGTTTGTCAACTTGAGATATTTCTGCATGCTTGTCTCCTTTGCTTCGAAATCTCCCTTGACTTGCCCTACGATGAGCTGTGAATCACTCATTAGCAAAACGTTTTTAGCTACAAGTGCCTGAGCTATCCTCAGCCCCATCATTATAGCCTTGTACTCTACTTTGTTGTTGGTTATGGGGAATTTGAGTTGGACTCCATACTTCAAAATATCCCTCTCAGGGGAAATGATGACGACACTTGCTCTGCCTCTCTTCTATGTGGATGATCCGTCCATATGGATCATCTAAAGTTCTTCCTAGTTGTCTTCATGTTCAGGGGAGGTGAATTCTGCTATGAAGTCTGTAAGCACCTGGGCTTTTATGGCCGTTCGGGGTCGATATTCTATATCGAACTGACTAAGCTCGATGGCCCATTGTATCATTTATCCAGCAGCCTCAGGTTTATTCATTACTTTCTTAATGGGTTGATTTGTCATTACAACAATCGGGTTAGCCTGAAAGTATGGACGAAGCTTTCTGGAGGCCACTATTAGGGCGAAGGTGATCTTCTCGATCCACGGGTATCGAGCTTTAGCTCCTTGGAAGGCCTGGCTAATGTAATACACTAGACGCTGTATCTTATTTTCTTCCCTGATCAAGGCTACACTCACCGCAGTCGTGGACACGGCTAAATACAGGAACAATTCTTCTCCTTCCTTGGACGGACTTAAGAGTGAGGGGTTGCTCAGGTTGCGCTTTAGCTCTAGGAATGCTGCTTCACATTCATCCATCTAGACGAAAGCCTACTTCAAGGCCTTGAAAAAAGGGAGGCATTTGTCCGTCGTTTTCGAGATGAAACTATTGAGGGTTGCCACCCTTCTTGTTAAGGATTGCATTTCTTTGACTATCTTTGGGGAAGACATCTTGAGGATGGCTCTCACTTTTTCTAGATTTGCTTCTATTCGTCTTTATGACACCATGAAGCCGAGGAATTTTCTAGAGGAGACTCCAAAGGCACATTTGGTCGGGTTTAGCTTCATACTGTATTGTCTAAGTGTGTTAAACGTCTCTTCAAGATCGTCTAGATGATTTTGCTCTTCTCTACTTTTGACGAGCATGCCATCCACATACACCTTTACATTCCTCCCAATTTGCTTGCTAAACATCTGGTTTACCAATCTTTGGTATGTGGCGTCCACGTTCTTCAGACCAAAAGGCATAACCTTGTAGCAATAGAGTCTTTAACTAGTGATTCGGTCTTCTCTTGATCCTCCTCTATCATCTGTATTTGGTTGTGTCCGAAGAAAGCATCCATAAAGGTCAGAAGCTTGTGACCGGTTGTTGAATCCACAAGCTGGTCAATTCTAGGCAGAGGGAAGCTGTCCTTTGGGCAGGCGCCATTCAAATCCATGAAGTAAACGCATATTCTCCATTTTCCGTTTGCTATTTTGGCCATGACGATGTTGGCCAACCACTCAGGATAGTATACTTCTCTGATAAAGTTAGCGGCAAGTAGTTTATTTACCTCATTCATGACTACTTTGTTCCATTCTGGAGCAAAAACTCTCCTTCTCTACTGGACGAGTTTCTTCTTAAGATCTACGTTCAAGCAGTGCTGAATGATGTCAGCCGGTATGCCTAGCATATCTTCATGACTCCAAGCAAATACGTCTAGGCTACTTCTCAAAAATTTGATGATCTCTTTCTTTGTCTGAGGGCTTAATCTTGCCCTTACATGGGTCGTCTTTGTTGGATCTCCCTCGACCAACTCTACGGTCTCTAATTTTTCGGCAATCTCTGGCGTTTTTTCTTCAATTATCCATGTGTGGTTCTTTTTTAACACTAGGATGATCTGATAACATTCTCACGCCAGCACCTGATCTCCTTTTATTTCACCAATTCCCTGTATTGTTTGGAACTTCACCTTCAGGCAATACGTGGAAGTGGCTACTTTCCAACGATTGAAGGTAGGCCTTCCTATAATCATATTGTAGGACGAAGGTGAGTCTACTACCAAAAGGTTATGTTTATTGGTTACCTGGAGGGGGTACGAGCTAGCTGTGACCATCAACGTTACTATTCCCCGGGGGTACACCTTGTCTCCACTAAAACTGATGAGGGGGGATTCAAATGGAAGAAGTCTCTTCGGGTCCACTTTTAACTGTTGGAAGGTAGACAAGTAAATGATATCTACCAAGCTCCCGTTGTCTACCAAAACCCTTCTGGTATTGAATCCTTCAATTATGAGCATTATGACCAACGGGTCATTATGAGATTGTTTCACCCATCTGGCATCTTCTTCTAAGAATGACATATCTTGGTCCGTCTGTCTGTCTTTGCTTTAGAGGAGGCATGTTATGAACATTATCCACTTGCCTCTGGTATGACTTCCTAAGGGACTTGAATGACTCTCCTATAGACAAACCTCCTGTGATGGTCTTTATTTCCCCTATAGCACTTTGTGGACGAATAGGCATGTGGTCCTCGTCCCTCTAAGAGCCTTCATGTTGACCCTTGTTTCCATCCTTGAATCTGCTGGAATTTCCCTTCTTCATGAACTTCTGTAACTTCCCTTTTTGTATAAGCTATTCTATCTGCTCTTTCAAGTCTCTGCAATTCTCTACAATCCTCCTTCAAGCATTCATGTACTTCTACGCCTTGAAGAGCATTTCTGCCATCGTCTTAAGGGGATTCTTCACCAGGGAGATCACAAATTCTTTAGACTTCAATCTAGCCTTGAAGGCTGTTAGCTATACTTTATCATCTACTTCGTCTAGCTCCAAAGTTCCTCAGGTGAAACGTGTTACATATGATCTCAAGGTTTCCTTCTCTCCCTGCCTGATGGTGAACAAATGGTCAACTGGCCTTTTTGGACGCTACCCGCCGATGAAGTGACGAAGGAAGGAACTGCCTAGTTGCTCGAAGTTATTAATGGATGATGTTGGTAGTTTAGTGAACCACTCCCTAGCTGCCCCTTTGAGGCTATTGGGGAAAGAGCGATATAGTATCTCGTCAAGGGGCTGCTAGAGACCTAAAGTCATCTTGAAAGTGTTAAAGTGATCCAAAGGATCCTTCAATACATCAAATGGCTCGAGCTGGGGCAGACAAAACTTTGAAGGTACTGGGCATTCCTGGACTGCTAGGGTGAAGGGGTAGTCTGTCTTCCTGACCATTCTGTCCACACTCCAGTCTGTTTTTTCTTTGATAACATTTCTTAGCTCGTCCATCTCTTTCCTCATTTCCTTGAGAAGATCTAAGTTTGCTCCTTCTAGAGTGCCTAGTCGTTTTCTATGGCTATCTCCATCATCATCTCAGTTAGTCTTCGAACGATTGTCTTCTTGTTGTAGTTGTTGCCTCATCTCTTGGTTCTGCTTGGTAAGTTCTTCCACAGTAGCTGCGAGCGATTGAATTTGTAGAGCTAATGTTGCAGGATCTTGGTTAGCGTTGGATTCCATCTGGACTTATGATTTGAGTGGAACTGTGCTTTCGAACCTAGGTACATAGAAAGTCCTCCCCACAGACAGCGCCAAACTAATGAGGTTGAAATCATCAGTTAGAATGATCGTCCAAGTGGAAAGCCATCCTCAGCCAACAAGACCCTGCAACAGTAATTGAAGAATGGAAGGAATGTAGGTCACCGGTGTGATGCTGACCATGGAACCTCCGACGGTAAAGTCAAAGCAACTATAAGAGAGAAATATTTAGTAGTATGAGAGATTATTGGCTAGAGTTTGTGTGTACCTTTTCAGGGGTTTTGGGATGCTGATATATATATGATTGCGTCTCACTTCTAGCTGTTGGAGGCGTCTTTAATGGTGGTTTCAAGGGGGCATCTGTAATGCCCTTGTGAGGTGTTAATGACAAGATTCTTTTCTCCAACGGTACAGAGACTCATAGTTGCCGCGTAACGCTTCTCTACTAATTGTGAGAAGATGATCTTATCTCTGTCTAGTCGGGCACTAAGATGACGGAGATTGGCGTTACCCTCGTCCAATCTCTCCTTTTGTGGATGAGGGTATTACTGGGCCTATCATATATTGTGTATATAAAATTAACAACTTTCGCATATGTATCTTTGCAAGATAATTTTTAAGGGAACTTATCATCTTTTAAGCTCCAATGAGAATACAAAAGTTGTCTAGTTTGATATTAAAAATGTAAAAAAACAAATTTGTGAAAAGAAAAACTACATTGTTTCTATAATTACTAGATCGATTGACAAATTCTATTAGTTTTTATGAGCATCATTGGACTAGCTCAAACATTTTAGGGGGACAAATTCTATTCTTGTAGCTAAATATTTAAAGTTTTAAGTACATACACATAATATAAAAGCATTTTTCAAAATTTTAAGGGTGCCATGCCCCCCCCCCTCCCCAAGCATTGCTATAGCTCTGTCTCTAACCTTATCATCACCTCGATCGAAGGATGGTCAAAATAACAAATTATTCTTTATTTTGAGCTACTTCTTGGACAATTGATCTTGAATTAATGTTGACTCAATACAAACTCGATCCATATTACAAATCATTGAATTTGCCAACCAAAAAACATAACAAAGTAGATTTTAATGTGTCAAGTAAACTAGGTATTCAATATGGGGAAGAACAAAAGTTCTTCTTTTTCACTTCAATCTTGTGTGAACATGTTTGGGGGTGTAGAAATGAGAATTTTTTTATAGAAGGAAGTCCAACACCTTCTATCGAATGGGCTCTCATAGATCAGCTTAATTGCTTGTAGATTGAAATTATGAGGGGAAAATTCCCTATGAACAAACAAGCTACTACTTGGTTCCCCAATTTTGCAAAAGCAAATGCTGCCCTCCTTGTGATCAATTCATGTGCTGCCTTTAAACTTTAGATTGTAATCTTTGAAGATGGTGCTCTCCTGTTGATTGAGGTGGTAAGTAACCATGCTCTCCTATTGAATAACTTTGGGAAATAAAAATCTATGTGTTTGCTGCTTCATCTTTATTATTATTTGTTTTGTATTCTCATGCTTTTTGTTTTTTGTATTTTTTGTTTCTATCTTGAAGGATTCTAATTTCCTTGCACGTTACCTTCCTTTTGGGCCAAACTTTGCAATGAGAGGAAGCCTATGAAAATCTCCTCCCCTCCGC
>JAOWBE010012929.1:0-10443 GCA_028566155.1 Quercus phellos | reverse complement strand
GATTTTATTTGGTTTAGATTGTTTTATCAATTTTGTTTTAGCTTATGTTCATGTTCTGCACATATATTGTTTGATAAAAAGCTTGAATTGGTAATTTATAAATTGGGGGTCTAAACGTTCAAGGTGTTTTATACACTATTTGAACATTCAACTGAAATGTAAAATATGACAACACCTTTCATATTCTACAAATATATCACACTGCACCACATGAACATATAGAATAAATCAAAATAGTTGTCCTTTAATAAATTTCCTTCAATTTTAGAATTCATGAGTTGTGAAAATTGCAGTTATGTACCAATATAAACCCGGAGATGCCAATACCCTCCTAATTCAAATTAAGAAAATCTCACAGATAATAAATATATATCTCTAACTTTATACCTTTTTTTAAAAAAATTTTATTTTTATAAGTACTAAATTTATATACCTAGATACATGCATATATACATTACATAAATATGTATTTTATACATATACATGGGTATGTATGCGTGTGTGCATGCATCATATTCCTTTCTGTCATTTTTTTTAACAACCATTATAACATGCTCACAAATATTATGTAAATAAGCTTACAAAAAATTTGAAGGTTCATGGTAACATGAAACTTCACATTAATTAATCCATAGATGCCATTTTATTCAGAATATATTTTTTAATTAAATGAACCATCCAATTCTATGTATCACAACAAAGATTTTCGTAGAAAATCATTCTAATCAATGCCATAAAAAATTCTGCCACAAGGTCAAAGCATTGAATACATCCATTGGTCTTAATCTAAACTTCGTAACCTGCAGTAGAGTCATAATGTTTACCATGATATTAAAGCCATTTATGTTTACACAATAATGCTTGTTAAATAAAATCAATCAACAAATTTTCTGATTCTGAGTACATTGTTTGCAAATTAGCAAGCCATCTTGGTTATGAGCTCTAACTCCTCCCAGAAATGATGTAAAAATTCATCTGCCGTAAGAAAAATGTGCAACTAAAGAATCTGGAAATGAAAAAAAAGACCAAGACACCAACTGGAATTCTGAGAAAACAACAATAATTTATCTACAAATGGTCTTGCTAAAATAATTTATACAGAGTTACAGTCTATCTAGGAAATTATGATTTTTTTTATGATATAACTCCTTGATAGTATAATTTATCACTTTTTAATTGTGAAGGTGGCTGATTTTTAGATGGGTCTTTTTTCCTATGTGGCAGCATGACCTTAGTTGCAAGGAAAGGCTTTTGCTTTTATATATAGTATATGATATAATATTATATATTAGCGAAGAGATTATATTAGATATAGATTGGAATATTAGAATATTGTATTAGATAGATATATATATATATATATATATATATTAGATGATAGACTTATAGATTATAGATTATATATAAATTGATGGGGGGCTCAAGTCTACAAGATTCGTCCATAGTGGTCGTCCAGATAGTTAAATCACGTCCATAGCTTGATTGCATCCAGAAAACCTTAAAAGGAGAAAAGCCCAACAATGGTATCATGTAGATGGCCTATACTTGTCCACAAGATAGCAAGACCATTCAATCCTATGATGGCCATCCAAGACTAACACAAAGGCATGGACGACCAAGAAATACTTGGTGAATTCTACAAAAAAACTTCTCATAAGGCTCTATGTAATCGGACCATGATACACCACTCCTAAAATGAGGAGAAAATTCCCCATAATCTGCTCCATGTTTCCCATTTCATCCATTAACCACCTACATCACCCATGATTGTGGTGGATCCGAACAAGTAGACCCACTTCTAACTCTTTATAGAAGGAACAAACCCTATTCACCCAAGGTAAGTCCCACCATTCACTATTTTTCCCTTGTGTTCTAGAGAGGAAACTGACTTAACTGTTGGAGGGTTTTTGGCTGAGTAACACCGTCCACCTTTGACAATTCTTTCTTTGCTTTTAGGAACAAAAAGCCATCTCCATAGTCTGAAGCATTCCAACATACTGATTTTCGTACATCATTAGTTGGCACCATCTTTGGGAAGTTTGTAAGTTAAGTTTCTAGGTGTTAACTTCTTATCTTTCTAAAGACAAAAAAGCTGCATGGTTCAATCTAGGTCAATGGCCACCAATCCAGGACTCCAAGAGAGTGGAAACGCCTCCAGTCACCTAAACCGTGCATCAGCACCCTAGATGACCGTTTAACAACAGTTGCAGTCCATGGCAGATGTGATGGCAGAACTAACGGAATAGAACCAGGAGTTAACTAGAGAAGTTAATAGACAACGTCAACAACAATGTGGTGAAGAACGAGGCCAAAATTCAGAGAATGAAGGGGTTGAGAATAATGTTGAAAGAGACCAATCTAGAGTTACCGTTACTCGTAGGGTACCACATTTGGAAATGGAGATGGACCAGATTGAAAGAGCCATGGAAGAGATGAAGGATTTCATGAGGAGAGCAAATCACATGGATGACCTCATCCACATGACTGATTCGTCATTCATTGCATCCATCACGAGTCATCCCCTACCTTCCAAGTTCAAAATGCCAACCCTAGACTCATATGATAGGACATGTGATCCTTGTGATCACATTGCCATGTTCAAGTAGCTTACCAAACACTATAACCTTGTTCCATGAGTTAAGTAAGTTGTTTGTAAACAACTTTGTAGAGGGACAAAGGCAAAAGTGTTCCTCGTCCAGCTTGTTAAACATAGAACAAGGAGAAAATGAAAGTCTACATACCTTCATTAGCCATTTTAACAGAGAAGCTCTATTGGTGGACGAGATGGATGACAAGATCCTATTAGCAACTTTCTACAATGGAGTCATTTCAGACTTGTTCATCCACAAGTTCTATGACCAGGAGCCACAAATGATGGTTGAGTTTCATGAATGCTAAAGACACGATTATTTCTAAGAAAAAAAAAGAAAGGTGAACAATTGGAAAGTGGTTATGTACCCCATCCAAAGCAAGGTCCTCGTCCAAAGAAAGCCAAAGTAAGGGAGAAAAGGGATTGTGATGGCAAGAAAACAGGGTTGTCTTCGGGATGATACTCCAACTATACTCCCTTGAATACTCTGCTTGACCAAGTGTTGATGCAGATAAAAAATGATCCATCCTTGAAATGACCTAAGAGGATGAAAGGAGATCCTAACAAATTAAACAAAAGCAAGTACTGTCGTTTTCACCATGACCATGGACATGTTATGGACGAGTGTTATGACTTAAAGTAGCAGATTGAAGCTCTTATTAAGCAAGGAAAGTTGAAAATTTTTCTTGGGTGAGACCACAAGGTCGAGAGAAAGCCCATGAAGGGCAAAGCAGAAGAACTAGTGTGTTAACCACTTGGAGAAATAAGGATCATTATAGGCGGTACATCAACAGGAAGCTCGTCCAAAGCCAAGAAGACCTATTTGCAGGAAGTCTAGAATGTTCAAATATCTGGATGACCACCAAGGATAATCAGAGAAGATGAGTCGGCCATTATTTTCACGGATGAAGATGCAAGACGATTGCACCATCCTCATGATGATGTGATTGTTATTACTTTGGTGACTGTGAATTATACAACTAGAAGGGTGTAAATAGACAATGAGAGTTTAGCAGACATCCTCTACTATTTAGCCTTCCAGCAAATGAGAATTAACAAAGAATTACTTCGTCCAGTGAATGTGCCATTGATCGGGTTTGGAGGAATGAACATTCTACCAATAGGCACCATCTCCTTACCAGTCGTGGTTGGCTCTTACCTACAACAAATCAATAAGGAAGTGAATTTCCTTGTTGTAGACTGTTCGTCTTCATATAATACCATTATTAAATGACCAACTTTGAACAGTTGGAGGGCTGCAATGTCCACCTACCACTTGTTTGTTAAATTCCTAATGGAGAATAGTATTGGAGAAGTATAAGGAGATCAATTAGCTATTAGGAAATTTTACTTAGCAATGTTGGCTTTGGACGAGTAGATGTAGACAATGAACATTGAAGAAAGAAGAACATTGACTGAGCTAATTGAGGTATTGGAAGATGTACCATTGGATGAGTCCAACCCGGAAAAGTTTACCAGGATTGGGATGAGTATAAGGGAGAAAACGAAGCAGGATCTCGTTGGATTTCTCAAAAAGAGAACAGATGTTTTTGCTTGGAGCCATGAAGACATACTTGGGATCGACTTGAGTGTGATTACTCATCATTTAAACATGTCCTCGTTTCACAAGCCTGTCTATCAGAAGAAGAGAGTGTTTGCCCTAGAACAAGATAATGCCATCAAAGAAGAAGTTCACAAGTTGGTCACCATAGAATTCGTCCACAAAATTTACTACCCTGATTGGCTAGCTAATGTAGTGATGGTCAAAAAGGCTATTGGCAAATAGAGGATGTGTGTAAATTTCATGGATTGAAACAAAGCATGCCCTAAGGATAGCTATCTTCGATGCATTGATCAGTTGGTGGACTCAATAGCTAGACACTAGCTGCTAAGCTACATGGATGCATTTTCAGGGTACAACTAGATTAAGATGGATGAGGCAGACCAAGAGAAAACATCCTTCATCACAAGCCAAGGTTTGTTTTGTTACAAAGTGATGCCATTTTGTCTGAAAAATGCAGGAGCTACTTACCAGAGGCTAGTCAACTGTATGATTCACCCGTAAAATTGGTGAAATGTTGAAGTGTACGCAGACGACATACTAGTCAAGAGCGTGAGGGAGACGTAGCATCTGGACGACCTTTAAGAAACCTTTGATACATTTAGGCGATATAAGATGAAGCTGAACCCAAGCAAATGTGCATTTGGAGTTGCATTAGGGAAATTCCTTGGTTTTATAGTTTCACAGAGAGGAATTGAAGCAAATCCTGATAAAATACAAGCAATCTTGAACATAAAGCCCCCAAAGAATGTCAAGGACGTCTAAAGCCTTATTGGACGAGTAGCACCCCTTAACAGGTTTGTTTCAAAAGCTACTAACAAGTGTTTACTGTTTTTCAAAGTACTAAGGAAAGTGTTTGAATGAATGGACGAGTGCCAATGAGCATTTGAAGACTTAAAGGCTTATCTCACTTCAACTCCATTGCTGAGCCTATCCAAACCAAGAGAAGAGTTATATCTCTACCTAGTGGTGTCCCTTCATGCGATGACTTCGGCCTTGATTAGGGAAGAGGGAAAGGTACAAAAGCCTGTTTACTACACTAGCAAAGCTTTAAGGGGAGTTGAAGGATGATATCCGCCCATGAAAAAGATTGCATTTTCATTAGTGATAGTAGCAAGGAAGCTTAGGCCTTATTTTCAAGCTCATATAATCAACGTCCTGATAGATCACCCGCTAAAGAAGGCCATGAACAAGTTGGAGTCTACTGGATGGCTAATCTAGTGAGGAGTAGAACTTGGTGAGTTTGATGTGTTGTATAGACCAAGAGAAGCAATAAAAGCTTAAGTCCTAGTGAACTTCATTGCCGAATTAAAGTGAAGACTAGGGGGCAAAGCATTGGGCTGTCTGTGTGGATGGTTCGTCCACACAGCATGCAGGAGGAATTGGGATAGTTTTAGGTTGACCAAAAGGGGATCATCTGGAGTATGCAATTCATCTACAGTTTTAGATAACTAATAATGAAGTTGAATATGAAACCTTGCTTCAGGGCTTGGAGTTAGATAAATAACTTGGAGCAGATTTAGTCATCGTCCAAGGAGACTCATAGTTGATGATAGGCCAAGTGAATGGAACACGTGAAGCTAAGGAAGAATGGATGAAGAAGTACTTGGGTAAAGTTAAGCAATGCATCAAAAACTTCACAACAACTTAATTTCAATAGATACTAAGGGAAGATAATGTGGAAGCTGGCATCCTAGCCAAGATGGCATCTGTATACGAGATGGAGAGTGATCAAATTGAAGTCCAGTACATCCCAAGCATCGACATTCTAGAAGTACATCAGATAGACGAAGTAGAGGCCAAAGCTTATGTCAAAGCATGTGACAAGTGTCAATGCTACAATAACATACCTAGTCGACCATCAAAGTACCTTACCCTAATGGCAGCCCCTTGGCCCTTTGCTTAGTAGGGGTTGGACATCCTTGGTCCCTTTCTTATGGGGATGAGACAAGTGAAGTTCTTGGTGGTAGAGATTGATTATTTTACCAAATGGGTGGAAGTAGAACCATTGGCAAAAAATACTGAGTGGAACGTTAAGAGCTTTGTCTAGAAAAACATTATTTTTTGCTTCAGAATTCCTAGGATGCTTATCTTAGACAACGAATGCTAGTTTAACAATACACCCTTTAGAGAGTTTTGTGAGCAGTTGGGATCAAGAATCACTACTCCTCACCCTCCCACCCACAGGCTAACGGACAAGCTGAAGTTGTAAACCAATCCTTATTGAAGATCATTAAGATTTAGCTTAAAGGGGCAAAAGGAATAGGCCAGATGAATTACCTAGTGTCCTTTGGGCATATAGGATGATAGTAAGGACTCCAACTAGAGAAAATCCTTTTAAGTTAGCATATGGAAGTGATATAGTGATACCCGCAGAAGTTGGTCTAACTAGCTACAGGGTGGCCCACTACAACAATGAGGAGAATGAGAAACAACTTCATCTAAACCTTGACCTCATTGATGAGGTAAGGATGGATGCAGAGCAAAGGGTGGCACGTTATAAGAATCTGATGACTAAGCACTATGAGGCATTGGTGAAGCCAAGGCAGTTCAACATTGGAGATCTTGTCCTAAAAAGGGTGAACCTGGCTACTAAGGACCCTGCTTATGGAAAGTTGGGACCTAACTGGGAAGGACCATATAAAGTTATTAATTTCAAAAGGTGAGGTTCGTACCACTTGGAAGTCCCAGATGGACGAAAGCTGGAGCACTTGTGGAATGTGGAGCACTTAAGGAAGTACTACCAGTGAAGGAGACTTGTTAGGATGGTCAGCATGGACGAGATTAAACTTACTAGTGACCACTAGTAGTTTATTTATGTTATCTTTCAGCACTTATGGTTTCTAGCATTTGAATTCCCTAAAAAGCACTAGCTACTAGCCTGTGCTATGGATGATGTTATGAACAAAGTCTTTTTGTATATAAAGTAATTTGAATTCCCTAAAGAAGGACTAAGTACTAGCATGGATGATGTCTTTGGACGATGCTACGTACCAAGTTCTTTGATGTTCATGGACAATGTTATGTATAGTTATTGTATATAAAGCAGCTTGAATTCTCTAATTTAAGCATTGATGATTCTGTGAAATTAACATCCATATGAAGTTAAAGACGTTTAAAGACTCTAGACGTAGAGATGTATCATCATAAGCCATCCTTAGACAAGGAAAAGGCAAATTGCCATAAAATCTAAGGCAATAATGTTAAGTACAAAGGGAAGGAACAAACCTCCCAATACACTCGTCCAAAAATAAAGGATGAAGAAAAGCATTCATGCAATACACTTTATTTGGATGACACGTCCAATTCACTGGGCAATCCAAGCTATGGATGAAAAGAAAAATAGCCAAGCAAGATTCCAAGAATAAGTCTAATGATGAGGAAAATATTCATCTATTCCAAAATAAAGTCCTAACTATGGGCGAAGGACACTTGGAATTAAAATTGGCAATAAAAATAAAAATGAACATTCAAACATGGACAAATATGTTCATAAATAAAAGGGTAGACGACCATCGTCCAAAAACCCTTAAATGTGTCAAACCTAAAGAAGGCAATTGTATAAATGCCTGTCTTTAAACTTGGACGAGCTAATTTACTTATATAAATCTAAATGGTCCAAAACAACAGACCCCTTAAAAAAAGAAGAGAAGAAAAACAAGGAAAGTGAATAAAAACGATTACAAATTCTTTTATAAACCACTAGGGGCAGTATCCCCAGATTTTGGGTCATCCTTGGTAGGTTGGATGGAGGCATCGTCTTCAACGTTTATATCTTCAGAACTCAATCCTCTCCAGGGAAGTGTTCAAGGGCATCCATAGGGATTTCCTCAAACCCAATAGCATAGTTTCTATCCAAAAGGTCAATGAACTTGCTGGACGCTTTGAACTCCCTGATAGCCGCTTCTTTAGTTTCTCCTAGAAGAGTGCAGAGCTCGTCGTTCTCTATTGGAGATGGTCAAGATGAGTATCATTCTTGACAGCATCTGCTTTAACTCTTCAATGAGGTTCTTCAGCTCCTTTACCTCGTCCTCTAGCTTGGTCTTCACTTCAGCTCGACGACTAGATTTTCTCTCCATCTCACAAACCTTTGCCTCTAGCCTAACCCTTTGTTGGTCCAATTCATAAGCTTGTCTGGATGCTGCCATAAACTTAGTCATGGCTTGAATAAGAAGAAATGGCTGTGAGACAAGTGGATGAGCATATTAATTTATGAATAATTAAGGACAAGAAAAAGTACCTTGAAGAGATCATGAATTGTAGAATGCTTAATTCCTTCATAGACATGTCATAGCATATGGCAATGTCCTCCTCAGACACAGTTTGTTGAACCCTCTCCTAGGCAAGGCCTTCACTCCTGAGGACACTACTTTATAGAACACTTTGACTGCTAATGGATCTACCCCAATCAAGATCGAGCCCACAATAAATAGGTCACTGGATAGAATTAGTGTGTATCTAGGGCCTTATTGTGTATAGTCCAAATCGATGACAAAGCACCCCCAAGAGCTTCCACCGTCATTGTTCCCATCACTTTTTTATTGGAGGAATCTGTTAAGGAGTTCGAACTTACTCCATATAACATTGTTATCAAGAGGCCGGTAAAGCTTCTTGCAAACATTGTCACTATTATATATGGTTTGTGGATATGATAGGAAAGAACTTCCATTTTTTTTTTTCCTTTTTTGTTGGGGAGTGAGATTTAAGTGTATGATGTGAGTATGAAACTACAATGTTCAATTTAAAAGAAATTTGAATACCTAATAATAAATAGGTCGAGGTTGATCATTACTCATTAGGCTTTGTTGGCCTTTAAGACACACAAATAACACGCGGCCCTAAAAATGTTTTTAGCTCATGGAATGATTCCCTCAAGCATAGAAGAGTCATTGTATTAGATCTTCAGGCCAGAGGTTCGGTGGGTTCTTTGTCTCCATACATAGGCAAACTTAGCTTCATTAGGGAAATTGTGCTGGCAAACAACACCATTGGAGGCAAAATCCCTGATGAAGTTGGAAATCAATTTAGGTTGCAAGCATTGCAATTGTCTAATATCTCCTTCGAAGGGGAAATTCCTACAAACCTTTCCCATTGCTCCAACCTCTACCACCCTGATGTAGGTTGAAATAACCTTTTGGGGTCAATCCCAATGGAGCTTGCTTTTTTGTCGAAGCTGGAGTATCTTTATGTTTGAAAGAACAATCTAAAGGGAGAAATTTTAGCTGTCATTGAGAATCTTTGCTCTCTACAACAACTATCTGCATCCTTCAACGTTTTGGGAGGGCATATTCCAGATGCCTTGGGTCAATTAAGAAGCTTAACTTTCTTGGATTGGCTAGGAATAAATTCTCTGGTTCGATCCCTCCATCTTTATATAATCATTCGTCTATTACTGTTTTTGCATTGTATGAAAATGAGCTTAGTGGAAGTCTTCCTACAAACTTATTCCTCACCCTTCCAAATCTCCAGTTGTTTCTAATATTTGAAAACCAGTTTAATAGATCTCTTCTAGTCTCATTATCTAATGCTTCAAAGCTACAATACTTCAAAGTTCATGAAAAAAATTTACGGGAAAAATTTCAGTCAATTTTGGAGGCTTAAAGCATTTAGAGCATTTCCTTATTGGCATAAATAATTTTGGAAGTGGAGATGATGATGAAATGAATTTCTTTCAATCTCTAGTCAATTGTAGTAGTTTACAAAAAATAGATCTTCGATCAAATCAATTTGAAGGTACGTTGCCTAATGTTTTGGGTAATCTTTCAACCCAGCTTACCAATTTTACAAATAGCGGAAATCATTTTTTGGGAGATATCCCAATAGTGATGGGTAATTTGGTTAACTTGACCATCTTAGGGATGGCGTATAACAAATTTACCAAGAGAATCCCAGATGATATTGGCAGTCTTGAAAAGTTACAACTATTATCTTTACATAATAACAGTCTCTCAAGAAGGTTACCAATTACCCTCAAAAATCTGTCATTGTTAAATGAAATGTACTTAGGAAGTAACAAAGTACAAGGAACTATCCCACCAGGTTTAGAAAATTGTCAAAATTTGCTAGTGTTAGATCTTTTTCAAAACAATCTAAGTGGCATTGTAAAGAACCTAAGGAAAGCGCTAGCCACATCTGCACTATACCTCAAAAGGACTAGTCACAATTGAGACTCTTTGTAGTAGTTAATAAAACCCAGTTCAACCCAGTAAATACCTGATGTGAGACTCATCACACACCCACACACATCACACAATCAATCAAATTGGGGCATCACAATCTCCCCCACTTAAAT
>JAOWBE010012854.1:0-10448 GCA_028566155.1 Quercus phellos | reverse complement strand
AATATTATTTACTATATGATTTATAAGATTATATTTTATGCATAATTTTAAACTACAAAAACTTGCAATTTAAACAAGTTATTGATGACATAGCTATTGATCTTTAATTTTCTAGAAATTTTACAAGTATGGAAGACGTAAGAAGAAAATATAATACAATTGTGGATTTATCAAAATTCACTTCTAATAAAAAAAATATTGAATATGATTGTAGCTAAACTTTGTCATATATATTAGACTGTTCATTCTAACTGAGTAAGTACACTTAGTATTTAATAATCGAAACTTGCAAGAGAATAAAATTACGCATTTGGTTTACTTATTGATAATGTTGGTACCATGTACTAAATACTGTCAAATTACATGTTCTTTATGTTCTTAATAGTCATACCAAATTTCATATCAATCAGATGCTATTTATTACATTTAATACCAATTAAATGTAATTTATAATAAAATCTAATTAGGATAAGTTGTGTCGTTAGATTTATTTTTATTATAATAAATATTTTTAATTGAGTTTAAACTCTTTTTGTTCTATATTTAAACCTTTTATAAGAACTTTATCCTTTCATATTTTCTTTAACTAGTAAATAGATAATATGCTACCATAATTATCAAATTTCATATTTATACAAAAAATAAAAGAGATAAAAAACTATATTTTGCTAAACTCTCTGCTTGAGAAGAAAATGTGAATTCTTTTCATTTAACTTTTCATCTCATCAAAACTTTGCATCTATGTTAATGTATTAATTAATTGACATTTGCTAATAGAGAAATGCATTTATTTTTGTATATTAATTATTTATTTTTAGACAACACACTTTTATTGATATTAAAGGAATTTATATGATTATTTTTATAAAATTTATTCAAGAAAAAATTTATTTAGAATACTTATTATGAAAAAAAAAAAGATTTAGAATAGGAATTTTTATGCAATTTGTAGGATTTTTTATGCAATCCACTACATGGTGTTTAAAAAACCATCTACATATAGGCATTCTTCCTCAGGTTTAATTACTTTGAAAAAAATGAAATAAAAACCATCAAATAAAGAAAGAAAAATTAATAATATATGCAATAAAGAATATAAAAAATAATTGTACACTTAAATTATTAGAAATAATTAAATATTTCAGAATTCAAAAAAGTAATATGTTCATATTTTTAATTATACTAATCTCAATAATTTGTATTTCATTACTTCTTTTTTCTAATAGCATGTAACATAGTGTGTTTATTAGTTAATTATTTATAAGTAGTGCACCAATTATTTATATAAAATTAATTTTTTAAAACAGATTTATATAAGAAACCATTTATTGGGTATGATATCATTAAAACAAAGTCCAATAAAGATAAAAGAAAATTTAATATAGTGTGCAGTTCAAATAAGATAATAAAACCCTTTTGTGTTAGAACCAATCTCTCTCTCTCTCTCTCTCTCTCTCTCTCTCTTGTGTTTGTTTGTTTCTAAAAAAAAAAAAAAAAGATAATAAAAATTGTATGCTTAATATAGTAGAAATAATTAAACATTTGTTCCATAAAAAAAAAAAAAAAAATTAAACATCTGTTGATTTACTCAAGTAATAGATTCATAGTGTGCATATAAAGTTCATAGTCTTAATTATATTATTTCTAACAATTTGCATTTTTGTCTTTTCTAATGACATGTAATATAATCGAAGTTGATTCTCCAAATAAAAAGATAATACAAAATTGTATGCTTAATTTAGTAGAAATAATTAAACATCTATTCCATCAAAAAAAATTAAACATCCGTTGATTTACTCAAGTAATAGGTTCATAGTGTGTATATAAAGTTCATAGTCTTAATTATATTATTTCTAACTATTTATATTTTGTCTTTTCTACTGACATGTAATATAATTGAAGTTGATTCTCCAAATATTATAACACATAAAAGATAACACATGTTTCACATTTAATTGAGGTAGTAGGTAGTAGTTTGTGATTACTACAACACACTGTTTTAAAAAATAGACTAGATTGACTGGTTTAACCGGGAATTGGGCACCAGTTCGATCTAATAAAATTCCTTAAAAACTGGTTTTTAAAACCATGGTGCAACTTCGCTTTCATAAGAACCATTGTTAGGAACTCATGGGTAGAATTCACTAGCTTGTAAGTGAAGGGTGTCTAAGAGCTTATAAACATATATTTAAACTTACACTTAATCTAAGTGGAACGCCAAGATCATAACAACCATCAATAATATCATTGTATTATACACTAATCATAAACTACTATTTCAACAATTGTGAAAAACTTTGTAAAATTTATTGTCACTAAATTTATTGGCGCTAGATTAAATAATTAAATTCATCATTTTTTAATAACACAAAAGTTTTGTAACAATCAGTAATTTATCAATTGGGATGGCTAAGAAAAACATGGAAATGGCTAGAAAATGAAATATAGCAAAGTAGCTAGTAAACTTACCTATGTTCTTTCCAGTAATGGCAGCATGAGCAATTGATTTGACTTCCTGAGTCCCTAGAACTTCTACCATTGTCATATTAATTCCATCTGCTTTTTCTATCATGAGCTTCACAATTTCCGCATCCCTTGCTTCGGTTGCCATATATAGAGGAGATTTGTGAATGTTGAAATAGTGTGTAAAATACCTATGAACGTTTAGACCCCCAATTTATAAATTACCAACACAAGCTTATAATCAAATAATGTATGTGCGGAATATGAAAAATAAGCTAAAACAAAATTGGAAAAAAAATCTAAAAAAAAAAAATTAATCACAACCATAGCAGTAATTTAAAGGCAAAGATTAAGGGAAGAGAGATGTAAACACAAATACAATACAGCGAAGTGTTATTGAACAAGAAACCAAAATCCTCGGCGAAAAACCTCTCTGCTGCCTTCCAAGTGGTCAATAATCCACTAAAGAATAAAGTTGGGATACATGAATAGCAGGAAAACCTCTTCTTGAGTGCACACTCTTGAACCTTTCTTCACACTCTCTCACACACTACCCTTACATGATTCTCACCTAAATACAAGATTTATAAATACTGAATTACAAGCAAATTTGGCACGGAATAAAACCAACAAAATAATTGAATAAATTCAACCTTACAATTTGAGCTCCTGATTCGGACAGTATGACGCTTCAGGATTTGTTTCAACCAAGAAATCAGGGCTCTCACTGTACTTAGTTTTCAAAACCAAATCCACTTCTCTGTATTTTTTTATCTAGGCCAGGTGAAGGGGAGTATTTCCTTCATTATTCTGAATAGTCAGATATCCACTATATGCAGGCGCCAATTTTTTTAACGTGGACAAATGCCCACAACTTGCAGCTACATGGACAGCAAATTCATCAGCAGAGTTTCTCTCCAGCCAATGTCCATTATTGTTTTCAAGCATCGCTTCCACAAGTTGAGAGTGACCTAAGCTTGCAGCAATATGAAGGACTATATTCAATTGGGGAGTTTTTTGGGACAAAACAGGACGTTCCATATCCTCGGCCATAAGATTTTTGATGAAATCAATGTTCCTACGCTTTGCAGCCATGTACAAGTCAGGATGCATGTTTGCAGCCCTTCAAGAAACATCAGTACTGATCTTCAACGTTTTTAATTTTCGTTTTGGTCTAGCTTTTATCTCTTCCTCTTCCTCCTCCGTTTCAGTTTCAGACTCAACTCTTTCCTAGGTCCTTCGGCAGCTCTCTGTCCATTTCAGCATCAATATTAAGTAGATGTCGTGGAGCCCATCGATGAGTCTGTTGGGATGAGTAGGAGCGTTTTCTCGGCATTGAGGACTTCTAGGTAATTGCTGTTCACTAACTTCAATCAAAATGTGATTAGGTTTGCTAGACCTATCAAAGACTTTCAGAACTAAAAATGGGTACACTTATTTTTACAGTTTTTTCGGAAAAATGTTGGTTACTGTTATGATTGAGCAATTCGGCAACATAAGTATCGAATCAGAATCAAAGCTACCCCTTCCCGTGTAAGAGATTCCACTTACAAATAAATTAAATATCAATTTATGTCGTGTTGATTTTTCTCTTCAATTATTTGTTTGACATTAAAATAGCCTAAATAGGTAATAAACTATATAACCAGAGTCATGAGTCATGCTTATACAGTTATACATTTCTAAGTTACACAACCAAATTATCCTTACACAACTGTCTGCTTATTTAGATTCAGCTATCCGTCCTCCCATAAACAATGGTGAGTTGTCTCATTGGAGCAAAATCCATCATGGACGGACCTGAATCTGACTAATGCCATTGCCAGAGGCTCCTCCAATTGGAGATAGATCAAGAACTTGATCTAATTCTCACTTGTGAACAAATTGATGCAGTTAGAAAATTACAAGAAACAAAACATGTTTGCTTATGAAAGATAACCTTAAATCCACAAGAAGAGAGACTAGAATCCACCAAAATAATGTTAGAGAAAACTTTGAAATTTTATTAATTGAAAACTAAATTATCTTGGAGGCTATAAAGTGTTTAAATAGAAAAGCAATCCAAAGGTTAGTAGGAGATGCTTAGAAAACCCTAAAGCGCTCCTAGAGCGACTAAGAAAACATCTTAAAACCATAATTCTTGTTAAGCACAAATTTAGGTGGCAAAATAGGAAAATTATCAAAAATGCCAAAATTGAGATAATTACAAAATAAAATCCGACTATCTCTAGGAGACGTCTCAAATCGGGATATTATTCTCGCTTTTCTATTAAGAGTTGCATTAGAAATAAAAAAGAATAAAAACGGAAAGCAAAGATTTCAAGGCCTAGACAAAGGAAATTTTTCAAAAAGCGAATTCGATTGTGGCTGTGGGTGACGAGTTTTGCTCCTAGCGTTGTTTCCCTTCTTTTCACCAATTTCACGCAATTATGTCTCTGTCACCAGTGATTTTTACTACCATTAGTTTACTTCCTAGACTTCTTCCACACTAACTTTTGGCAGTTTCTCTGATTGAGGAAAGACTATGATGTCTATTCTACATCCAAAATCTAGAGAGCTCATATGACTCTCAATGACCATGGCGAAGCCAGTGCCTACTCTTTGGGACTTCCTTTTCACCATCGCCAACATTAGTGAATAAGTCAGCTCTTAAATCAGCTCTCTCTAACACACACGCTCTCTCAACATGTGTGAGTCCCGCATATACGGGTCCCATATGTTGTGAGAGATATGTCTCATAAGACCATCCCATGAGATATTTTCTCATTTGATAGAGCTAAACTTCTTCATTAAGCTACTTATGTATAATATCCATGTTTAAACTATTCGACATTATTTCGTTTCATTCAAATTGTTTTAGGATTTAAATAACTAATTAGTAATTTTGCCTTTTTTTTTTTTTTTTTTAACCATCAAAATTTAGCTTAGGTACCCATATTCTAAAACCATATGATATGTAGACCAGTCTCGAACACGACTCATTTTGACATCGATTAACGTAGGAAATCCAGTATAATAAAAACCAATTGGGAATGGGCCTTAATCCGTTTGGAATCCCAACTTTACTCGCCATTTGAGAATCCAAAATTTATAAGTTCCACCCTACTTTTTTTCTATCTTGTGTTTGAAACTTGGAATTCAACCACCAGTTCATAAAGTTAAAACTGGTTTGATGCCTTGTCTAAAGAGGAATAACCGGCTGACTAACTGGTATATTTTTTCTATTATTTAATAATACATTTTATTTATGTTTGTCTTTTGTTGATATGAGTTTTGTTGAGTTAGGAGATCTCCAAACTCAACAACTCATTGCTAAACTTTATTGCTACTGTCAAAATTCAAAATTGTGGAAGCATGCAGAAGTGATTGTCATTTTACTTTTGGTTCTTAATGAAATTGTTGTTTTACTAAAAAAAAAAACCAATTAAAAGTGTGTAACACTATTTATCATTTACATTAACACTATTAATTACTTACCTTTTGCTCAAAAAACAAAAGGAAAAAGAAAAAAAAAAAAAATCTATTACACAATCCCGGTTACACAAAGTTGTGTGTAAAATTTTTTAAAATTGAAATCATCACACAATTTCACAATTTCAATTTAAAAAATTATTACACAACTTTGTGTACAACATCTCCTGCACACTCTGTCATTTCCCTTATCTTAAACCATAAATTAACTTACCATATTTACTTCTTCTTCTTTTTTTCCCTTCAATTACCATACTTGCTTATTCGTATATATAAAAAAAAAAAAAAATCTACTATACTCGCTATAATATATATTAAATGTACCTTGTGAGCTAGAAAGCTCGGACACGGCTGGAAGGGTGCCGCACTCGAGTCCGATGTGGTTGCCCGCGCGTCGGTGCTATGTCTGGGCTAATTTGGCCAGAATCGGGCCGTATCGACCATATCGGGTCATATCGACTGGTGACCGAAACGGCTGAAATAGGCCGAAATCGGTGTTGAATCTAGCCAGAATAGACGAAATTCCCACCTCAGAGGCATAGTAATGTGTTTCATGCCTTCTTCTTTCTTTGTTTTGTGAATCAAGGCATAGTAATATATTTTTTAAGAATATTTTAATAGTAAAAATACATAGAAAATATAAATAAAAATATTTTAAATAATTTTTTAATCGCCGAGTCCCGCAGCACCCGCACTATACTTTTTTAAAAATTGCCGAGTTCCACACCAATACCTACACTCGCACCTGCACTCGAGTCCTGAAACAAACCTGTGCTTCATAGCTTGTGAGTAACTAAGGGCCTATTTGGTTTGATGAGTTTTGAGTTATATAACTCAGTTTTCATCACCCAAAACTCAAAAATTGTGGGACCCACTTAAAAGTATGTTGTTTGGTTTTAGTTTTTAAGTTGAGTTTCCATAACTCAAAACTCAAAAAAATGAGTTAGAGTGATGAGAATTGAAAACAAGTTTGAGGAGTTTCTATAATTTGGAAATTGAGATACGAAGGCACTATTGTAAGAGAAATTATAAGATTCACATGGTGGACAAGTGATGTGGTTCGCCATTCCACTAAAAAACTTCCACCGGTTTAAAATTGTTAGTTAGAAATTTTTTTTAAATAGAAATTAATTACCGACTCAGCAATTTTAAACAAGTGGAAGTTTTTTAGTTAAATAGTGGATAAGTGACGTGGTCCACTAGATGACTCTATAATTTCTCATATTGTAGATATATAGGGTCCGTTTAGATTGAATTTATTATTGTTGAAACTGAAAACTGAAAACACTGTAACAAAATAATTTTTAAATGTGTGAATAGTATCGTGGGACCTATGAACATCACATGAACAGTATTTTTTTCCTGCACAATAAAATCATGTGATTTTACTATTCACATGTAGGGAAAAAAAAAAAAAAAGAGTATGAAAACGTAAAACATGGATGCGTGATTCAGTGGAATCCAAACGTGCAAATAGTATTATGTGGGACCCACAGTTAGACCACACCACTCATGTGCTCCACCACACTTTTTTCTCTTTTTCTTGTTCACTCTTTATCTCTCAATGTACTAAAGTGATGTTTGATGCTGATGCTTTCTTCATCTTTTTTTTTTTTTCTTTTACTTCTTTCTTTTTCTTTCCTTTTTTCTCTTTTGTTTCTTTTCTTCTTCAAGTTGGGTTTATGCTCTTAGTTTCTTCTCTCTTCTCTTTTTTCTTTTCTTTCTTTCTTTCTTCTTCACTCTGGTTTTTTCTCTTAGCTACTTCTTCTTTTTCTTTTTTCTTCACGCGGTGATAGCAGAGATGGCTGAGTTTGTGGGTTTTATGGGGTAATTTGTTGTGGTGTGTCTGTGTGTGTGTTTTTTTTTTTCATTTATTTTTTATATATAAGAATTTATTGTGGTGTTGAAAATTTTGGTGGTGTGAATAGATCTTGGATGGGTTTGATTTTTTGTGATTTGTACGGTGGTGGGTTTGTGGGTTGTCAATGGTGGTGGAGGCAGGGTTAGATGGGAATTACACCATCTAATTCTTGAGGAGTGAGAGGCCGAAAATGAAAGGAGAAATGGTTTCAATGTTACTGTTCTCATCTGCACAATATTACTGTTTTGATCTACACAAAATGTGGGCTCCACTATTTTGTCAAAATTTTGAATTAGGCACTGAGACATGCACCAAAGATTTGGAACCAAACAAAAATTGAATAGAGTTAAAGAAAAAAAATAGAGATGGGTATATGAGATATGGAAAAAGTGTTGAGAGAGATATGAGACCTGAGTATTGAGTTAGGAGCAAACCAAACGAATCTTAATATTTCAACCCTTCGATCTTGGCTTGATCCAAGGGTCAGAATTTGAAAACAGAAGTCAACCGTTGGAGCCATTGCTTCAAAAGCCCATTTCCCATAGGCTTCTCCTTAGAAAAGAAACAGAGCACAAACAGAGACAGAGAGAGAAACACAGATAGAGAGAGAAAGTGAAGCAAAACCCAAATAGATTTCTCAGATATAATAAAAAAGAATTAGCGATGGAAGCCCGAGTAGTTGTTCTTGCACAACCAAGACGTTCGTCACTGCCTCTAATCTCATATTCTTTTCCATTTTTTCTTTTTGGAGAATTATTATTGATTTTTTTTTTCTTTGATATCCCATGTGGGTTGTGGTTGATCATGTATAAATTCATGTAGATGTGTTTACTTTTGGATTCTTTGGTATTAGTTTTTGGGTTTAGAAAAACTTGGTTTAGTTCTGATTAATGTGTTCATTGGAAATTCTTTCAAATATTAGGTATTAATTTTTGAGTTTCTCTGTTTATTACCCTTCTTTATTTTTAATTTTTGGAGATTCTTTTTATAAACAAATCAGCTATGATGCATCGAAACGGATAAGGTCTCAGCAAAAAAAGAAAAAAATTATAATCATATATATATATATATCATAGAGTCACAGACCCACAACAAAACAAACATGAGCCAAAACTCAAAAAGAAAAAAAAAATAGAGAGAGGTGAACGCAGGCGAAAGAGAAAAGAAAAAAGAAAAAAGAAACTCTCGGTGATTCCGATTCAGAACAGAGGCAAGCGAGAGGCGAGGGAGAGAGTGAGAGTTTGAGAGACTTACCGGCAGCAAGATGGAGGTGGAGCAGCTTTTGCGATCTGGCTGGATCACTTCAAGCCTTCGGCCATCAAAGCAGAGCACAAGAGTGAGAGTGAGATCGATGGATCTTAGAAAGGAGAGAGTGAAAAGGTAATCATGTGAAAGGACTAGTGCCTTTAACCTAGTTGTGCCAATCGAAGGGTCAGAGATCATCTAGGTGTCAATTTCTTATCCTTTTCTTTTTTCCTTCTCCTGTATCAGATTGGTGACGTATCCCGAGCGTATCTCAGCCATATCGGAATAAAAAGTAGATTTTTTTTATTGAAAATAAATTTCTGAACCAACAACCCCAGAAAGTTAGTATGAGTTTGGATTGCGATTTGCAGTTGTGCATTTGGGTTTTTTTTTTTTTTTTTTTGAGAAGCGCTCCATCAAACGGAATGTTGTTTGTCAGTGGATTCAATGTACAGCCTCTTTGACAGCAAAATTTTTAATGAAATTGCATTGTTTAGTAGATCTCGTGTACTGTTTACGAAAATCAAGAATCACTTTTAAAAAAAAAACTTGTATTAAAAATGGGTTTCACAGTACTATTTATATATTTAAAAATTATTTTATTACAGTGTTTTTATTTTTCATTTTTTAGCAAAATAAGCAGTATTCAAACGGACTCTTAGTAAGTTTTGTCAACCAAACAAGTGAAAAACATTTCCTTCTCCTTTGAACAAAAGTGCATCATAAAGTTCATGAAATTGGTGATTAGGTTCCTGACGAGCCCAGCCAAACCACCTGTATCGTCCAGAGTCATGATCGAGGACGAATAACATTCTCAGGATCGTCATCCCAGTGATGGTCGTCGGTCCAAGATGAGCAATGTCACCCTCGTCCATCTTCGGGACGTTACAGAACATTTACTCTCCTTCCTGCCGTTGAAAGGACAACTAACTATTAGTCCATCGCCGAAGCGTTACAAAGAAAGAATGAATATCACCATTAATGTCCTAACGAATAAAAGAGAGGGGCGCCTACACGCGCACAGAGGTGTATATAAACAGGAGCCCTGGAGGGGAAAAGGTAAGAACACACTAGATACCCTTTACACCTGCTAAGCATAATTTTTCGTATCTAGGCTACTCGTTCTAACTTTGGCATCGGAGGCTCTGTGGCAGGCGCCACACCGATGCAACATAGCCTCTTTTTTGTCTTTCTTTTCAGGATCAGGATACACCAGGACGATTCCCTTCTGGACGATCTTATTTGACTGACGATCCAAGCATCATCAGTTCCAATTAAACTTTGGAGCCAATAATTTTTTTTAATTAGCAATTAAAGTAAAGCCGATACGTTCTCTAGCTTTATGACCTAGGACTGTTTTCTTTTTATAATTTATATAATAAAACTATTATAGGTAACATCTGTTCAA
>JAOWBE010012818.1:0-25811 GCA_028566155.1 Quercus phellos | reverse complement strand
AGCATTCAAACCTTCAAACTCACTAACCATCAGATCGTTCGTCATACTTTCAAAAAGACTTCAAAGATCCTCAAGAACTACGAAGATCTGTTCGCATTTCAATCTACGTAAGTTTTAATTTCACAACTCCTTTTATCTCCTCGGCTCTTCACTTTCTCTTCTACAAACACAGAATGGGTAGATTTCAATGCTTAATGAAGAACCCTACCTTGATAGAACTGTTCAAAGAAAAATATCACATACCCCAGGAGGTATCGATACGATACTGTTCCACAGAAGGGTTGGCATTTGACTGAGAGGTGGGAGAAGTCACAATCCCAATGATTGTCTTCATAGAATGAGGCATGACTATCCCCATAGGTAGAATTACGAGGGACTACTTACGTGCCCATAGACTTTACCCCCAACAATGTGCACCTAATTTTTTTTAGAGTACTAGGAGCAATTGACGCTTTGGACAGACATTTAGGATTGGGGCTGACTTGGTATGATGTAGCCCATCTATGCAAAGGCCACCAAGAAACTCGGGCAGGGTTTTACCTTAAATCCCGATCCAATACTGTCAAGTTAATCTCGTGTCTCCCCAAGTCTAATAAAGGGATGAAAGATGACTTCCTCATTGTATCAGGCCCTTGGCATGACGGCCTTCCTTGCCCAACCAAGTTAGGAGAGCCAAGTGGAGTACCTTAGATCTAGGTTTTCTAACATTAGATTTAAGACATTTTTCCTCGGCCTTGCTTTGTTGTACCAAAGTCTCATTTTTTCTTTTTCTTTTTTCTTTTGTTTACCATCATCTTTTCTTTTTACATTGAAGTTGGAGTTTCTAACTGTTTGATTCTTTAAGAGATAAAACATATACCAACCCTTGGCTTAGCTTAATCAACGTACCTGCGCTTAATTACTTGCCGAGGTCTTAGATTTTCGTGAACGACGACGGACAGCTTCGTGCCACTCACTTAATTCTAGACTACGAACCAATTTCAAGAACTTTCTTAGACATTGGCAACTCTATCAGAGCAAACGACTATCTTTTGGCTCATATAGATGCCTCTCAGCCAGGCTTCTTAGCTTCGCACGACCTTCCACCCGTTGATCACCCCATTCCGCAAGGAATTCCTTTTGCCGCTCAGCCATTTCAACAAGTGCCATTCGGACAGGCTATTGTCGAGGAAAGAGTTGCCTTTTCTTCTTCTCTTAAGGAGGAAATTGACAGGTTCCAATTTGAAGAGGAAGCCATTGTTATATCAGAAGCTGAAGAAGAAGCAGGTGAGTATTGTCGAGTATTCCTGCTGACCTCAGGCTAAAGCCCAACCCCGATCTAAGGAGGAAGAGGCACACTGAGGTTATTGAGGAAGGTGAGATGGGCCCTTCCAAAGGAAGCAAACAGTCCAGGCAATCACAGGACCAAAGGAGCAGGAGGTCCAACTCTATTGATAGCCAAGAGGAACCTCTTGTGGCTCAAGTGCGCCGTCCAACCTGCACTTGGTCGCCCAAGTTAGAGGCGGACGGTGTGCCAATTGCGTATGATGCCTCCCTTAGGCATTACCGCGGGGGGCACGCCGGTCATGTAGCCGAGGCTCTAGAGGAGCCCCTCCTCATCCCAAAGGATATGGAGGCTTACAGGAACTTCAACCATCCAGAGCTTTTTCTATCCCTTAAAAGGGACCTAGCTATGGTAAGTTATTGGATTCATTGTTCTACTTTCATACTTCTCCATTTTCTTACATTTTATAGTAAAGGTCAAACACCTTTTGTTTGTTTGTTTGTTTGTTTTTTTAGGTCACACAGCAGGTTTTTTTGGCCGAGGAATGGGTGAAGAATGCTCGTCGCAAGGCAAAGGTTGTCTTGGATGCTCGATCCGAAGTGGAAGTGGAGCTAGGCGCCCTAAAAGAAAATCATTCCAAGATGGCCGAGCAGCTAAAAGAAGTTGTTAGAGTGAGAAATAATGCTGAGGCAGGCTTAAAGACAACAGAAAAGCAGTTTGAAGAAATCCGGAAGCAGCTGCACTATACTGAAATAAATATGGCAACAGAGAAGCAGCTGGTGACGGACCTTCGAGAGGAACTTCGCAAGGCTAGGGAGACTGCCCAACTACTTAAGGAGATGGCCGAGGCCAAGAAGCAAGCTGCGTATACGCTTGGGATGGAGGAGACCCAAGCTAGACTTACAAAAGAATTCTCTGCTGTAGCAAGGGACTACTATGACATTTCTTGGGGTAAAGCCCTTGATGTTGCTAGGGTCCCTGCTAACTCTGGCTTGAGACGACTTGAGAGCATCTACTACAATCCAAAGATTTGCGAGCTCTCAGATCCTAGCTCCTCTCTCCCTGAGCAAGCCGCCCAAGTGTCTGAGGTGCCTAAAGCGGACCAAGTCCCTCCTGCCCCTGTGAAAGCTTCAATGGATTCCCACCAAGATATTGGCAAAGGGAAAGAAACTGAAACTCTCCAAGGCAAGGATAAGGGCAAGGAAAAGAAGAAAGATTCTTCCAAACCTGCTGAGAAGGCCTCAGACACTGCTATCTCTCAGCCCGAGCAAGCTACTGACCTAGGGGCTCCCAAGGCAAAAGCTTAGGCTTAGGACTTTTATCTTTTGTAGTATATTTATTTTTTAATTATGTTTACTGTTTTTGTATCACCGTTTTCTTAAGGAAATGTATCACATTTTTGTTATTAATGAAGATGTCCTTATTTTGCTTCATATGTCACGATATGTAATGCAAGATTGATTTATTGACACTTTCACTTAATTTGCACAGAGTATATTGTTATATCATGCAAACAGAATATACTATAAGTTAGGTTCAATTAAAAAGTTCAGGACTTTGGTCACAACGCATAAGTTACATAAGAATCTTCAAAAGTAACATGGTAACAATAATTCAAGTATAATTAACCCAAATCGGATTTTTAAGTAACATGCTTAGGTTTAAGTTTAAACACTTAAGGAAACTTAGAGTGAGTGTTAACTAATCCAAATCATCTGGTCCGAGATCTTCAGTCATGATTGAATTTAAGTTTAAACACTTAAGGGAACTTAGAGTGAGTGTTAACTAACCTAAATCATTTGGTCCGAGGACTTTAGTCATGATTGAATTTAAGTTTAAACACTAAAGTGAACTTAGAATGAGTGTTAACCAACCCAAATCATCTGGTCTAAAGACTCCAGGCATGATTGAATTTAGGTTTAAACACTTAAAAGCACTGAGAGCGAGTGTTAACTAATCCAAATCATCTGGTCCGAGAACTCCATGCATAATTGGATTTAAGTGTAAACACTTAAAAGAACTGAGAACGAGTGTTAACCAACCCAAATCATCTGGTCTGAGGGCTCCAAGTATGATTGAATTTAAGTTTAAACACTTAAAAGAACTTACAATGAGTGTTAACTAACCCAAATCATCTGGTCCGAGGACTCCATGCATGATTGGATTTAAGTTTAAACACTTAAAAGAATTGAGAACGAGTGTTAACCAACCCGAATCATCTAGTCCAAGGGCTCTAGGCATGATTGAATTTAAGTTTAAATACTTAAAAGAACTTAGAATGAGTGTTAACTAACCCAAATCATCTGGTCCGAGAACTTCATGCATGATTGGATTTAAGTTTAAACACTTAAAAGGACTGAAAGATGAACAACATAAACACTTTTTATAAAAAACACATATTGATCAAGTGAATACTTATTAATAGTAATACCTTTTCAGGTTTTTTACATTCTAAGGACGTGGTGCTACGTGCTCGTCCAGATCTTCTAAAAAATATGCTTAAATGCCAGCTTTGGAGGTGATACGATAAGGTCCCTCCCAATTTGGCCCTAACTTTCCCCAAGCTGGATTCTTTGCAGCGCCCATAACTTTACGTAAGACCAGGTCACCAGTAGTTAAAGGTCTTAACTTTACATTGGCTTCATAACCTTGCTTCAGTTTCTGTTGATAATAAGCCAACTGGACCATCGCATTTTCTCTCTTCTCTTCAATCAAGTCCAAACTTCTTGTTAGTTGCTCATCGTTATCCTTTGGATTGAATGAACTGGTTCTTGTCGTCGGGAAACCAATCTCTAAAGGGATGACAGCCTCAGCTCCATAAGTCATTGAGAAAGGGGTCTCTTTAGTAGATCTGCGAAATGTGGTTCTGTACGTCCAGAGTACATGTGGTAGTTCCTCCACCCATTTGCCTTTTGCATTATCTAGCCTTTTCTTCAGCCCATTTATTATAACTTTATTTATAGCCTCTGTCTGTCCGTTACCTTGGGGATAAGTAGGAGTAGAATACCTATTAGTAATCCCCAACTCGCCACAGTATTTTCTGAACATTTTGCTATCAAACTGAAGGCCGTTGTCCGAGATGAGCACGTGAGGAACTCCAAATCGAGTAACGATGTTCTTCCAAATAAATCTTTTTGCATCCATATCTCTAATGTTGGCTAGAGGCTTCGCTTCAACCCACTTTGTAAAATAGTCTGTGCCGACCAGGAGATATTTCTTGTTTCCTACTGCTTTGGGAAATGGTCCCACAATGTCTAAGCCCCACTGAGCAAATGACCATGGGCTAGATAACGGATTAAGGATTCCCCTTGGTTGGTGTATGCTCGGCACAAACCGTTGGCACTGATCACACTTTCTGACGTACTCTAGAGCCTCTCTCTGCATATTTGGCCACCAATAACCTTGGGTAATAGCCCTATGTGCTAAGGATCTGCCTTCAGTATGGCTTCCACAGATTCCTTCATGCAACTCTTCTAAAAGTAATTCGGTTAGTTCAGGATGGACACATAATAAATAAGGTCCTAAAAAGGAACGTTGATATAGTTTATGGTCCTCTAATAACCAATAATTAGTAGCCTTCCTTCGTATCTTGTCAGCTTTTATTTTTTCCTCACGCAAAATGTCCTCCCTCAGGAATCGTATGATGGAATCCATCCAACTGGGCACCACCCTAATCTGATGGATTTTAGCCACTTCTCTTACCTCTGTGGGCTTATACAAGTCCTCAACGAGAATTACTTGAGGCAAATGCTGTGCCGAGGACGTTGCAAGCATAGCCAAGAAGTCAGCGTGCGCATTGCCACTTCTGGGGACATGTTACAAGTCAAAGGAGTCAAACTTTAACTGTAAACATTTAACTTGGCTAAGGTACCCCTGCATCCTCTCGTCTTTTGCCTCAAATTCGCCTCTTACTTGACCGACAACAAGTCTTGAGTCCGAAAAGAGTTTTATGGAATTTCCACCCATTCTTTAGACCATAGTCATTCCTTCCAATAGAGCTTCATACTCGGCCTCATTATTTGTGGCTGAAAAATCTAACCTCAAAGATTTTTCAATGACAACCTTCTCAGGGGACATCATTACTAACCCAACCCCTGAGCCTTTTTGATTCGATGCTCCATCTACATATACTTCCCACGTCGGAAGGCAATATTGGGAGATCGTACTAACCAATTTTTCATCCATGTTTCCACCCGATGGTAACTCTACTGTCTCTAGTTCGGTGAATTCAGCCACCAAATCTGTGAGGACTTGTCCTTTTATGAAGGTACGAGGCATGTATTTGATGTCGAAAGCCCCTAGAATTGTACCACACTTGGCTATCCTTCCTGTGTAATCGGCACTTCGGAGTATGGTTTTAAGTGAGAGCTATGTAAGAATGACAACTGTATGTGCTTGGAAATAATGAGGTAGTTTATGTGTGCCAAGCACTATTGCCAGGATATCTTTCTCCAATGGTAGATAATGCACTTCGGCTTCATGCAATGACTTACTCACGTAATAAACTGGCCGTTGTACGCCATTATCAACTTGTATCAGTACCAAACTTGCAGCATACGAGGTTACAACAATGTAGGCCAAAAGGACTTCATCTAGCTCAGGGCTAGACATGATCGATGGCCGAGCCAGATAATCTTTGAGTTGCTAAAATGCTGTGGCACATTCTTCTGTCTATTCAAAACCTTTCCATTTGTTGATTAGCAAGAAGAAAGGTCTGCATATATCTGCTGACTGAGATATGAATCTGTTCAAAGCAGCAGCCATCCCGGTTAATTTTTGCACCTCTTTGGGATTCCGAGGAGACCGCAAGTTATTAATAGCTTTAATCTGGTCAGGGTTAACTTCAATTCCCCTGTAAGTGACCATGTAACCCAAGAATTCGCCTGACCTTACACCGAATGAGCACTTGGAAGCATTTAAACGTGATTTGTAGTTTCTAAGGATTTCAAAGATAATTTGAAAGTCTCCCAGGTACTCTGAAACCATTTTGCTTTTCACCACCATATCATCTATATAAATTTCGATATTTTTTCCCAATAGCGACTTGAACATCCTCGTCATCATTCTCTGATAAGTGGATCCTGCATTCTTTAAACCGAATGGCATTACTTTGTAGTGGTAATTCCCAATAGGAGTAACAAAGGCTGTCTTCTCTTGATCATCCAAGGCAAAAGGTATCTGATGATAACCCTAGAAAGCATCCAAGAAACTCATCCGTGGATGGTCGACAATAACGTCTACCAGCTGATCTATCTTGGGCATAGGGAATGGATCATTCGGGCAAGCCTAATTTAAATCCATAAAATCAACGCATACTCGCCACTTCCTACTCTTTTTCTTCACCACCATAGTATTTGCTAACCATTTTTGGGTAGAAAACTTCCTTGATAGCCCCAGCTTGCTTAAGTCTAGTTACTTCCTCTCTGATTGCTTCAGCATGCTCTTTGTATGGACACCGAGGAGGTTGCTTCTTGGGGACGATTGATGGATTAACATTTAAATGATGACAAATAAATTCTGGATCTACTTTTGGGGCCTCAAAAGTATTCCAAGCAAAAACATCAATGTTCTGTTTAAGGAACTCAACCAACTCTTCTTTCTTTTGCTGGGGCAGCTGGGACCCGATTTGAAAAAAAATTTCCGGATCATCCCCTACAGTAATCCTCAAAAGATCTTCACACTTTGCTTCCTCAGCTAGCCTATCGATGGATAACACCGAGGGTTTTAACTGCTATAACTCTTTCTCTCTAAGAGTCATAGGTTCAGCTTCGGGCCTATGTCGGATGGCCGCAACCATGCACTATCGCACCATGCTCTCTGATTGCTTCAGCATGCTCTTTGTATGGACACCGAGGAGGTTGCTTCTTGGGGACGATTGATGGATTAACATTTAAATGATGACAAATAAATTCTGGATCTACTTTTGGGGCCTCAAAAGTATTCCAAGCAAAAACATCAATGTTCTGTTTAAGGAACTCAACCAACTCTTCTTTCTTTTGCTGGGGCAGCTGGGACCCGATTTGAAAAAAAATTTCCGGATCATCCCCTACAGTAATCCTCAAAAGATCTTCACACTTTGCTTCCTCAGCTAGCCTATCGATGGATAACACCGAGGGTTTTAACTGCTATAACTCTTTCTCTCTAAGAGTCATAGGTTCAGCTTCGGGCCTATGTCGGATGGCCGCAACCATGCACTATCGCACCATGGCTTGATTACCCAATATTTCTTCAATTTGTCCTTCGGATGGGTACTTAACCTTCTGATGCAAAGTGAAAGAAAATGCTCCCAAAGTATGAAGTCAAGGTCTGGCAACAATTGTTGTATAAGGAGAGTATGCATCCACCACGATAAAATCTACCTCCGCCGTCACTAAGCCAGTCTGCACAGGCAATCTGATCTAACCCTTTGGGATAATAACATTCCCTTCAAAACTTACTAGGGGAGAACTATAAGGCGTCAGATCCTCAGATCTTAAGTTCAGCCCCTTCTAAAGATCAGGATACATTATTTCAACCGCGCTGCCTTGATCAACCATTACTCTCTTCACGTCATAACCACCAATTCGGAGGGTTATTACCAAGGCATCATTATGAGGCTGAATAGTTCCAATCATATCTTCATCCGAGAACCCTATGACCAGGGGCCGTTCTAATCTAGCTCTCTTCAGTTCATGACTAGTGTCCTCAGAAGATAGGCGAGCCACAGACATTACTTTAGATGGGCATGATCCTGTTCTGCCAGGTGCAGCGAAGATAACGTTGATAGTTCCCAGAGGGGGTCTTGAAGAAGTCTCTCCCTCAGATCGAGAATTGGTCTGTCCACCCAACCCGCTAGAATAATGCTGCAGCTGCTTCAATTTGCCCGCTAGAATTACTCTCTTCATGTCATAACCCCAAATTCGGAGGGTGATCACCAAGGCATCATCATAAGGTTGAATAGTTCCAATCTTATCTTCGTCCGAGAACCCTATGACCAGGGGCCGCTCTACTCTAGCTCTCTTCGATTTGTGACTAGTGTCCTCAGAAGACAGGCGAGCCACAGACATTACTCTAGATGGGCATGATCCTGTTCTGCTAGGTGCAGCGAAGATAATGTTGATAGTTCCCAGAGGGGGTATTGAAGTAGTCTCTCTCTTAAACCGAGAATTGGTCTGTCCACCCAGCCCACTAGAACGATGCAACAGCTGCTTCAATTTGCCCTTTCGGACAAGTTGGTCCAAGTGGTCCCACAAACTCCTGCAATCCTTTATTGTATGGCCATGATCCTGATAATATTGACAATAAAGGTTACGGTTTCATTTTTCGGGATTTCCCACCATCTTGTTAGGCCATTTGAAGAAGGATTCATTTTTGACTTTTTCTAATACTTGATGCACTGGCTCTTGGAATACAACTCCAACCACCTGGTTGTTGTTTGACCCTGACTGCTCTACATAATCCCTTCTCGGCCGGTTATTGTTGTATCGGCCCGTCCTAAAATCTCTCATTTCTTGAAGGATAACCTTAGCTTTCCCTTTTCCCTGTTGTTGATTGTCTTCTATCCTCTTGTACTTGTTAACTCGATCCATTAACTGTTGTAAACTGGTGATAGGCTTACCTGTCAGAGATTTTCTTAGACCATGTTCAGGTGGGAGGCTGACCTTGAAAGTTCTAATAGCGACTTCATCAAAATCACCATCAATTTCATTAAACATCTCCCAATACCTTTCAGCATATGCCTTCACAGACTCCCCTTCCCTCATTGTCATAGATAGCAGAGAATCTAAGGGCTGAGGAACTCTACTACATGTAATGAACCAGGAATAGAATGATTGGGTAAGTTTCTTGAAAGAACTGATGGAGTTCGTTCTTAGCCCATCAAACCATCTCATCGGCATCGGTCCCAAGCTGGATGGAAATACTCTGCACAATAAGGCTTCGTCCTGAGAATGGACAGCCATCTTTTGTTTGAACTGGCTCACATGCTCCACATGATCCATTCATCCATAATACATGCTGAACACGGGCTGATGGAAACGCTTGGGGAGCTTTGCCTTTTCTATTCCTCGAGTGAAAGGTGATTTAGAAATCTGGCTTAGAGCTTTCTTCATGACATTAGTTCCTACCCCCCTCCTAAATGGACTCCTTCACCACCTCTTGCGAGAATGTTCCTCTTCACAGGAATAAAACTCGCTAGGTGGTGTTCCTGATCGTTATCTGTAACTTGCATCTTCGTCATCATTGAAAGAAATGTTAGAACTAGAAGGGGTTTTTTTTCATTGTGCTTGACGAAGTCTCTTTTTTAGATCATCAATTTCTCGTTGCGTAGCTTTTTCATCAGCTTGCTCATGTATTAAGTGACTTCTTCATCGATAACCACTTCCACCTGTGTGGAGCATCTGCAAGCTACTTTCCTATTGGTTGTCTATGTCATTTCCATGCTTGAGGTCGTGGAGCTCGCCCTGTTGATGAATGTTAGTTGATTCGGCATGGTGTGGACTAGTCTGGTGTGGTCCTGATCCCGCCATAACCGTTATAATCCACTCAGGCACTAGTTCTTTCCACAGACGGCACCAATTGTATGGTCACAAATTGCAATCCAAACCCAAAAGAACTAGGTTATAAGCCCAATACAATAAATTTGTAAAAGAGTGGGTGAAAGAACTGGGCTTTTAATGGGTTTTCTAACAGTTAATCGAGGTTTCAAGCTTGTCCGAGGAGGAAAAGACACATAATTCAGGATGGAATATATGTCCGAGGAGTAAGTTTTTAGATGAATTGGCTATTCCTAAAATTTAGTTCTTCACTGTGCTACAGTAATTCTCTTCCAATATTTCTCTGTTAGTATTTTTCCGATCCCCCACTTATGGAGGGTTTCCCCAATTATATAGTCCATTCCAATCCATTTCCATTGTCCACTTGTTTACCATCCAACCCTGCACTCAAGTATCTGTCATATTGAGCAGCTTTTCTAGTTTTCTGTAAGTGGTAGTGGTTGAAAACACTGTTCAGAGGTCTTCTTCACATTAATGCGGCCAGGAAAGCTACTGTAGTGCATTTAATGCGGTGATAGCAGTCTTTCCTCAAGATATTTCCATGTTCTTATCCCTTCTTTACGCGCTTGAAGTCTATCTTCATTGCTGGAATTTCCTGGAAGATTACCCAAGTCAAGCAAAACCTCACCTGACTGACATTCGTCAGGTCCGAGGAGGATGACCCTCTCGGACTAGTGCCTTCGAACATTTCTCTGCACAACCACCCATTATGGGACCTTTCCAAATATTTTCTCCTCCTCGAACGCATTCTTGTTAGTAAATGGGGCTTAAGGCCCAACATAAAAGTTCAAGTCTCTGCCCCCCACATAATTTATTTTATTGATTTGGCCATGTCAGGCAATGAATAGTTTTGTTGCCTAAACCAAAATTTATTATTATTTAATTTTTCCATATTAGGTGACACATTATTTCATCACCAAATGTTATTATTCCATCATATCCAAACTATTAGTGACTAAAAATTTCGTCGCCAAAGATTTATTTTTTTTACTCTAATTTTCTATTTTCATTTATTTCCTTTAATATTAACCTATCATTACATTATTAGAACCTCACATTTGAACAACACATTTATAAGCTAATGATCCATACAATCCAAAAGTAAATTAAACAAGTATTAGATTCAATCATTCATACAAATACAAGTTGCTTGCAATACATACAATAACACATGATGTTTTATAACAATACAAAAGCATTAATGTAATATAATTAGGGCCAAAAGAAGATGTCTTCAACTAATGCCAAAAGAAAATGTCTGAAATGCCACCAATAAGATATCTGTACGAATATATAAACAAAAATACATTAAAATAGTAAAGACAAAACATTAAATATGTTATAAGAAACATTTCTAACAATGCATTAAAACTAGTCACACCAATGAATTAAAGTCACAACACATAAAAAATAAGTTGTAGAAAGCAAAGACATATTTTCAAGTGTAACGTAATACAAATATTTTCTAACAATGCATTTAAAGTAGTCAAATCATGTAATGCACAATTGCTAAAATAAAATACTAACTAATAAGTTTTTTAGCTCAAAGACGAGCTACCCCCATAGTTAAAAATGTTATCATAACCCTTGCTCCTTAAAAAGTTTAAGATATTATTTTGCACCTCATCTTGCTTTGCTTTTGCCTTCTTGAGATCAACTAGGTTACAACACTAGCCCTATTTCTTTTCCCATTTGCACAATTGGGCTGAGCATAATCCTTTAGAGAAATTGACAAATACTGCAACCCCAAATCATTAATTCTCTCTTAGTTATGCTTAATTCTAACCAATCTTGTCATCTCATACTATGGTATGTTATAAGTGTCTTTGGCCTGTTTTGGTCATTTTTGGTACTATATATTGACATGAGAGATATGTAAAATATATATTCATTACAACTTCAAGACAAGTACATTGCTTTAATACAATTGTTACTAACTCTAAATATCATAATCCACATCAATATCCATATCAAGTTCAAGACAAGTGCAAAATTTTAAGACAAATGTTATTAACTCTACATATTATAATCCACAACAATATCCATATCAAGATCAAGACAAGTGCAAAACTCTAAAACAATTGTTACTAACTCTACACATTGTAATGTGGTGGGCCTTTTTTGCAATGTTGGGCTTGGCTACCTCCTGCGGTGTTTGGCCCAAATGTTCTGAGTAAGGGAGTTGGGACTGATCCAATTGTAACTCACTTTGGTTCGGCTTGTGCACAAACTATGCCTTGTTCACCAGAGTTTAGTCACAGGCCCATGGCAAGCAAAACCACTATGAGTACGTTATGGCAGGCAGATATAATAAAGATGATATAAGAAACACAATCACTACTTTTAGCCACAATAAATAAAAGTGAGCAATAAAAGGCTCTCTTGTACACAGAATAAGCTAAGTAAAGGATAAAAAAAAAAGTATTAGCAAAAATCAAAGCGTTAGTCTGCCATGCCAAGTAATATACAGGGTTGAAACCAGGAAGGGAAAAATCATTCCCTCAACGCGAGTAATCTCTGAGAAGAAATTAATTGCTTTGAGAGAACAGGCCTAAATGGTCCATGCCCAAATACAGATCTTTTGCCTTTTATAGAGAGCAAGGCTATTGAGGGAGAGAGGAAATCAACCTATTGGTGCATGCCTGCCTTTTTAAACTCTCTATTTTTTCTTTTCCTCTCCTTCCTACATCTTAGTTTTCCTTTTTATTTTGTTTCACTTCCTTTTCTTCTCAATGCTTACCTCTGGGTTATGTTTTTCCCTAGAAATTCCTATTACCATGTTTCCGAATCCCCTGTCTTAGTGCATAGCAAAGGGTCCTTTATAGAGCCTGCCGTGACTGGTATTTATTGTTTTAGCCCTTAACTGCCTTTTTCTAGTGTGAGTGTCCTTGTCGACCACTTACTAGTCGTTAGTGGTTCAGCCACTATCACTTACCTGTGCTGGCTGTGCCACTCCCCTCTACTAGACAAAAAAGGCTATTTTGTTTGTTTGCTTGCTGTGGCTTTTTCTACCCATTATAGTGTGTGTGCTCTCTCTCTGTCTTTATCCCTCATGGCATACACCTGGTGGTTCCAACTCATTATTGCTTCTTTTGGGTGGCATGTCATCCCAGCAGGACATTTCCCCCAAAAGTGCCTAAGTAAGAACCTCAGAATAGGTTTTTGCCCTCTCCCCACAGCCAGACCATACCTTCTGACCCATGACCCACCACTTCCTATATTGGCTAGGTATAGGTTGGTAGTGCCTGGGTCTCATGCGTGCTTCACCTTCTTCATCTACTGCTCATGCATTTGCCGTGATCTGGAGATCAGTCTTATACGTTTTGCCATGCACTTTTGGCTTCTTATGGCATGGGTTGTTTTTCGATCTGCCATTCTTTATGACTTACTTCTTTTGGGGATTAGGCCTCGTTGGATCATGGGCCTTCCTTCCCCCGGCTCATTCTATGTTCACTCCGTGGCCTTGTTAGCATTTTCCTACTGTACCACTCTGCTATTCTTGCTGAAATGTTGTTTAACTCAATCTTGTTGGGCCTTTTTAGGCCTGCTATTTATTTCCCTCCCAGTGACTCAATGTATTCACTGGGCCTTTTCTTACACTATTTGCAGGCCCTTATGTCCCATTTTCCTTTTGGGCATCCTTGGCCCATTTGATTTCCTTGGGCTTCCACGGCGCTTTTCCAATCCTGCTTTCCCGTGGACCTTTACTAACTCTTTTGGGCTTCCCTGACCCAATTACTTTATACTTCATCCTTGGGGCTAATGGGTCTTCCATTAGCCCCTTGCTTTCTTTGCTTATATTACTTTGGGCCTGCTGTGGCCCATTTTCACTTTTCTACATACTGCTCATGGGTTTGCTTCCTATCTCTTTCCGGGCCCATTTAGGCCTGTTTGCTTCTTCAAGACCCACTTTATGAGCCCATGAGCCATTCATTCCTGCCACTTAGGCTCAATGGCTTTTTCTTGCTTGCTAACTTTGGTCTGCTCATGTTGCTGGGCCTTTTCTCTTACTAGGCTTTGTAAAAAATGAGCCTCAACACACATCATAATCCATATCAACATCAAGATAATTCCAAAACTATAAGACAATTGTTACTAACTCTACATATCATAATCCACATTAATATCCATATCAAGATCAAGACAAGAGCAAAACTTTAAGACAATTGTTACGAACTCTACATATCATAATCAACTTCAATATCCATATCAAGATCAAGACAAGTACAAAACTTTCAGACAACTTTTACAAATTATATCATAATCCACATCAATATCCATACCAATCAAGACAAGTGCAAAACTTTAAAACAATTGTTACAAACTCTACATATCATAATCCACATTAATATTCATATCAAGATCAAGACAAGTGCAAAACTTTAAGACAACTGTTATAAACTATACATATCAATATATCATAATCCATATCATTATTCATATCAAGATCAAGTATGCCATGCTCTTCATTTTGGTTAGCGTCTCTTAATGTTCCACCTTCATGAACAATCTCAACTTCAACATCACCTATATAATACTAAACATTATCTTCAACATTGATAGGGTCAACATCAATAATCTCTTCTTGTTGAAATACGTCATTAGCTTCTATATTATCATTGGATTCTCCATCTCCGACTTCTGGGACATCAAACACTCCCCCATATTAGACGCATTGGACAACTTGCCAAGATTCACCCAATTTGGTATCATGAAGGTAGAAAACTTGTTTCGATTGACTAGGTAGTATAAAATGGTCATTTTGAAATCATCGACTTGTGACATCAATGCTCATGCAGTGTGCGTCGATTCTTATCATTCTCCTTCAACCATTGGCACCAGTATTGTACCATTCACATTGGAAAAAAAAACAACTTTATGGTGAAACATATACTCTAATTCCCAAATTTTGCACACATGGCCATAGAAGTCATGTATTTCTCCCTCATAATCCCTTTGGTAAATATACCGCTATTTTGGGTTACACGATGATTTGGTCCCTTGTATGGAACCTTACACCATTGACCATGCAAACTAAGCAATCTTTCACTAGTGGATTAAGACCATTTGCTAATGACCGTAATTGTTTTGTTGGTTTTGATGACTCATTAACTTTCAATCTATTCTTCTATTATGACATACAACATGTGACATTAATTAGCAATGAGCAATGACCAAACTTTATAAATGTTTAATAATATATAGTGTGTGATAAAATTCAAAATGTCTTACATGTTCTTTGAACCACTTGGGAAAATCCTTTTGTTGTATTTGGGTTATGCTCTCTCCAGTAGAATTATACAATGTGTTTTTGTGTTCAATATTCAAAACAAGGTGATTTATATTCAGCTAAGCATTGCCAATAATATTCAAGACAACTCAAACATCATATGCATATGAAATCACATACTTTAAATAAGTCTCTCACTCATCTTAGTTTCTTTCTCACTCTCAACAGAGCCTAGCAATGGCCGACTTCTCCTTGCATGAACATTATCGCCATTGACAAATCTTATGACTGGAATCACCCTGAATATCTAGTAACGAAGTTCTGATATCAGCTTTCTAAACCCCACCCAAAAATTTTTTTTGAGTAGTTCAAAATTTGATATCTGATATATGGTTTTGTTCTTTCCTTTCTTGTTTTCTTTGTCGAAGAGCATCCTTATGTTTCATTTATAGCACTAAAGATTATCCCTTACTTTGATTGAATTTTTTTCCTTTCCTTGCTATAGATTTGTGGTAACTATAGTAAGTGTATATGAGCTTCTCTCATCTTGGTTTCTCTCTCTTTTTACCCTTGGATCTCATTTTATGTTAGTTTTGATTAGTTTAATGACTGTGTTTTCTTGTTGAGTGTAAAGCTTGATGATTTGCTTGAATTTGAAATTTGGTGATTATGGGTATTTAGGCTTTGGCATTAACGAATAGTAAGTTCTTATTTCAGTTGATTGAAAAAATCATAAAATCTTTTTTTCATTTAAGTTATATATTTATATAATAACAATATGTTGATTAAACTATATATAAAATTTTGTTAAACTTTGAAGTTTCAAAATATAAAATCTATGCAAACTATCTTAGGGAAAACTTGGCTAATTTGAATGCTTAATGTAAGTTTGGTAGCCATCAGGATGATAACTGCAATTTGAAATGAGCTTTCACGGTTATCGCTTTTTAATTCATTGATTGATTGTTAAAGAGTTTTGGTCGTTCGTGGGGTTCAATGGATAATAAACTTCATTAGGAAAGGTCTCTTTGGAAGGCATAGAACTAGTGTTACTGGGATAATCAATTCCTATTTGTTTACATGGACTTCATTAATAATATGAATTTTTATTTTTAGCTTGTAATTATTTAAAGGAAGTCTATGTATGTTGCTTGTATATAAATTTCCTCTTTAAAAAAAAAAAGTACACAGCAATTGTCAAATAAAAAAGGCTTAAATGAGGTAATCTTAAAATCTCTTCTGGCAATTTGGTTTTATGTTTACAAGAATTGATATATTATTAAAGACTTCTCTTGGCATTTATCGAATCCATCTTTTTGCAGAATTTTTCTAAAACCAAAGTCTCTAGCTTTTATTGAATCCTCCATGATTGCATTCTATACTGCAACTAGGTCAGATGTTGAAACACTACTCGCTCCCCCACTAAAGATTAAATCTCCCCTGAAGTCCTTTGCTTCATATGCAAAACCACTCCATTTGAATTTCCTATTCCTACACCCAACTACTTTGATGATGAGTTGCCAATCCCTGTTGCAGACAGGGTTTTGAGTCAACTTGCTATGATCTTGAGATTGGGATTGTCCATTTTCAAAGGCCTCACATTAAAGGCCTCCTGATAACTGAGTGAAAGAAGGCTTGAAAACTGTTAAAGAATTTCTCTAGGACTTGAAAACTATTCAATGTTGAGACCTACATATACTCTGAGGCATATTGATATTTTTTGTATCTAACAGGCCTTCTTTCTTATTTTCTCCTCTATGTAGGGCATCATTTTGGTATAATTGTTAGGGAGTCAAGTCATCAGAAATTGTCTAAATCTACAAAATCTTCTCAAAAATTAGATCTTCAAGTATGCAAGACTTTCTTCTTCTTTTTCTTGCCCAATTTTCTATGAGAATCTTGTACTATAGTGGTGAAAGTTGTTTATTGTCAACAATCATGTTGTTATGGCTTCAATAGAACTCTTGTTATCATGGATTCATGGTTTTGTGATCAAAATGTTCATTTTAATAAACTTTTGTTCATTTTTGGATCACTGCCCAAGTAGATTTTCAATGAAGATTCTTAAATTCAAATTTTCCTTTGTACAAGTGTGAAATTTGAATGAGTTTGTCAGCAAAAAATTTGGTATTTAATCAAACAAATAATGTCATTGATTTTATTTCATAGCTTATGTAACTTACCCCTGATACATTGTGACAAACTTCAATGTTCAAAATTATTAGTTAGCTATGAAGCATAAATCTATTTCAATTTGTTCAAACTTCAAACTAAAATCACAAGGTGACAAAGTTCACCACTACAGTGGCAGCTCCAGGAATTTTTCTCAAGGTGTTTCTTAAGAAGGATAAATTACACAATCTAATAAAAAGAGAAATTATTAATTATTGTTCTTCAGTTGTTTCATTAATTTGTTTATCTTTTATAAACTATAATTTGTTATATTGTTATTTCATTAATTATAAAATTATTAATTGTTGCTTAGCCTAACATAATTTAATTTGTTTTTCTTTTATAATGTATTGGTTAATTAAATTATTAATTATTGTTGTAGGGTCGCGATTTTCGGACTAGGCCCAAAAAGCGAATGGGATCTAGGCCCAATGGACTCGGTACAATGAATTTGTAGAGAGTGGGTCCAAGAACTAGGCTTTAATGAGTATGACAACGGTTGGTGTGGAATGTAAGAGATGATTGAATAGGAACTAGGAACACAGAGCTGGATGGACTCATGATCCCAAGAGACGAACTCACCATCTGAGGATGTGAACTTCTATCTGGCATGATTAAATAGAGCACAAAGGGGGATGTGAGCTTTTCTTTCCCTCCAGTCCCCCCCTCTTATGGAAGGCCTTTTACATTATATATTTCTCTTAAGACCATCCTGGTCCTACACTTGTTAGTCATCCATGCCTATACTTGAGTGCATGTCCCATCGACCACTCTTTTTGACATTCTGTGAGTGGCGGTGACCTAGATAGCACTGTTCAGGGGTCATGTCCACATAAATGGGATTAGAATGTTAGCTGTGGTTATTTAATACGAAGGTCACAGCTTATCCTAGAATTGCTCCTCCACTATTCTCCCATGACTGTCTCATTGCACTTGTGCTTTCCCTTGGGACGCTCTGGGAGACTGCCCTTAGTGGCGTGCCGCTTTCTCCTTCTGTGATCTTAGGTTTCCGAAAACAGAATTGTCCTCAGCAATGTCTCCTGGCAGTTTGGACCTTCTTCGTTCATCCTCGGACATTTCTTCCTCCTTGGCGTCGGCCTTGGGTTTGATATGAAATGGGCCGGGATTGCCAAATCCTTTGGCCCTACAATAGTCCTTCAAAATCCTGTTGTCCGGCTCCATGAGTGAGGAGGAGGATTTTGATGTCCTCGGGCCTATGTCACGGCTGGTCGAGTCTTATCCCCTGTAAGTGCCAAAGCCTCTTCGCTTGCCCAAGGCACGCTCTTAGCGTTTCGGTATACGAGGCGCGCCGTTATTAATACCTTTATGGAGCAATGTGGATCGCTTCGATATACGAGGCGCACATTCATTGATGCCTTTATGAGGCAACGCAGATCTAGCGGTTAAGGGTTTCCTTGGAAATTGGGCGGGAGTTATTCCACTCGTAATTCTCCCTTTAGATTTCGTGCGAATTAAGTTCCCCCTAGATTTCGCCTTCTATAGGAGGCACTCTGGGAGAACCGTTCCTTCACATCTACAGACCCCTGAGTTCTGCAGGAACTCTAAGTTCTCCTCCCTTCATGAACCAAGAATGCCACCTAAATCCTAGGCGTCGCAGTTGAGGCAAAGGAAGCAGAGGCCAAAAATTTTCCTACCTTTCAACCGGGCAAGAAAGAAAACTCTCCTCCTTCGGCCAGGAACTGTAGCAGGCATAGATTGCGTCAAGCTCTTGATGAGCCTCCAAACGCTAATCAAGAATGTGCAAGAGTTGGTTAAAGAGGAAGGGGAAGAAAGTGAAGCGAAGTTGAGGGAAGCAATTGAGATATTAGAGGGGACCACCTTCGCCACTGCAAGCAGCTGACGAGACTTTTGGGGGACAATTTTTTAGGAGTACAGATATTAGCTTCTGGATAAGAGTACACTTCTAGGTGGCCTCAGTAGGTGGGAACCCATTCAAGCGCTTCCGCCTCTTCTTCTTTCCCATCACCGGTACCGTCCATGTTGGCTCGATTGCTGCTAGAACGAGGCTGTGAATCTACAATTCCCATCGGCTTTCTCTTTTTATAGTTAGCTTTCAAACAAGCCTACCTCAACCTCTCTTTCTATAGTTAGCTTTAAAACAAGCTACCTCAGTTGTTCTATATATGATGTATCTTTCTTTTATTTAATAAAAAGGACTGCAATTTTTACTTTGTGAATTTTTCTTTTTCTGCAGTGAGCACTAGGTTAATGGGTGTGTTGCTGTTCCTGTTGTTGTTGTTTGTTTGTTTTTATTTTATTTTTTATTTTTTTTAATTGGGACCTAGAACTGATGTTGTTGTCGGTAACAAAACATTGTCATCCTGACTTTAACAGAGCCTATAGTAGCACCCGGTTGCTAATTTTAAAAGGTTTAACTATGTAGGAACAACCGAGAATATAACCATGCGCTCTATGTCGCAAACTGTGCAACTGTTAGAGAATGTTGAATTTAATGTAGGTGATCCGAGGAGGCCATAGTGCGTTATGGCTCTGTCCGACATTTATAATGACATCAGAGTGTCTGTTTTTCCCAAGTGTCTGGTCCGAGGACCCAAGCACAGCTAAGGCTTTGCTTAACACTTAGCAGAAGGTCCAAAGGACCCAACATACCTAAGGCTCTTCTTTTATTAGATGGGTAGCAAAAAGTGTTAAGCCCCTAATGTAAATTTCCTCATAGGTTTGTGGTCCGAGGGGTTTACATCTTTGCCGAATGGTGAAAGGGTAGGCGATCCAAGGAGACAGACTCCTTTTAGATTCTGCTCGTCACTCAGATAGAGACTTGAAGTAATTAATCTCTTCAAGGACTATGGTATGAGAACCATGCAAGACCTTGGTTCTGTCTAACACTCAGATAATTGTCAAAAGTTATTAGTTTCCCCATAGTTTTAAGTCCGAGGACCATGCAAGACTTTGATTTTGTCTAACACTTAGATAGTTGGCAGCGTGTGATAATTCCTCTAAAGTAGGAGGTTTGAGGAATTTACATCTTTGCTGAATGGTGAAAGGGTAGGCAATCCGAAGAGCCGGACTCCTTTTAGATTCTACTTGTCACTCAGATAGAAACTTGAAGTAATTAATCTCTTCAAGGACTGTGGTTTGACGATGTTATCTGTGGGTATTTAATGCGAAGGTAACAGCTTATCCTAGAATTGCTCCCCCACTATTTTCCAATGGCTGTCTCATTGCACTTGTGCTTTCCCTTGGGACGCTCTGGGAGACTGTCCTTAGTGGCGTGCCACTTTCTCCTTCCGTGATTTCGGGTTGCCGAGAATAGGATTGTTCTCGGCAACGTCTCCTGGCAGTTAGGACCTTCTTCGTTCATCCTCGGACATTTCTTCCTCCTCGGCGTGGGCCTTAGGTTTGATATGAAATGGGCCGGGGTTACCAAATCCTTTAGCCCCACAATTGTTGATTAGTTGTTTCCCCCAATTAATTATTGGTTAATCAAATTATTGTTTATTAATTACACTAGCACACACCACATGTGCATTTACTTTCCCCAAATCAAATATCTCACCCCAGTCCCATGCCCCCATTTACCCCCACTCAACAAACAAGCCCCATGGCCCCAGTCATAAGAGTTAATTAGATAAATTCACTATCACAAATCACAATACACTAAATGAGTGTTTGGATTTGCATTTTCTCCCCTTGCATTTGCGTTTATTTTTTTTTTTTAGAGCTTCTTACATTGTTCATGTCCCATGAACAGTGCATTTAAACTTATGAACAGTAACTCGCACTGTTTATGCACGTGGATTACACTGTGTATGAGACATTGTGCATTGTTCACGAGACCAACAACCACTTTATTCAAAAAAAAAATGAAAAATGGGTCACACGGTACTATTTACACATTTAAAAATTATTTTAGTGTTTTCAATTTCAGTTTTCAATTTTCAATTTTCAGCAAAATAATTTATATCCAAACAGAGTTTAAAAGACAATAAATTGTAGCTCACTTTCACTAATACCAACACCAACTGATAAAGCCAAAAACAGAAGCAAATATAAATATTAATAAAGTGATAAAGTAATATATTAATATATATATATATATATATATATATATTAATATGTATATAATACTTTCATGCAAATAAATCCTTCAAGATAATATATTAAAAAATACCTAAAGTTCACAACTCATTAGATATAAGATCTTAGTGAGCAGTGAGCACGTCACTAATCACTAGCTCTTTAGGTCAAGTCTTAGACCTGGCTTCTTAAGTTTAAAAATAATTTAAACAAATGATGAGAAAAGACTTTCCTTTTAAATTTGAAAATAATTCAAACAAATAAAGAGACTACTCATTCCCACTGTCATATTTCCCAACAAATCTGAATCTGATAAGTGATAATTTCTTCTAGTCTTTAATTTGCTTTTTATCTTCCCAACTTATGCTTCTGTGTCTTCAACTCATTCTTCCTTCTTCTTCTCACTTTTCAATCTCTACTACACCGCGTCTTCCCCAGTTTTTCAAACACAGAGTAAAGCAACAAATTATTTCTCTCTCACAGCTTCAGCCTTCACTTGCTCTGTCAAAGCTTGGATAAAAGCATTATTGAGAACAAGAAAAAGAAGACAGATGCAAGCATTGATGAGAAGGGTGTTTGAAGGATTAGCTCAGGCAGAGAGGCAGAGCAATGAAACAGGGCATTGGAAGAATTTGTACAAGGCTTGCTAGATGACTGAAATGATTAAGTCTTTTGATATACGACTTATAGTTTAGTTTAAATGAATTAGCAGATGTATATATGGACACGTGTACTATTAGAATTGGATGGATAGGTAGTTTAAATAGATCCGGATATTGCGGAGTTAGTTAAAGTTAATGGTTGAGCTCTCCTGTGTGAATCGTAATATATATATACACTGTATAGATAGTTCAGAATTCAATTCAATACATTTACAAAAATTTCCAATCTTCAATCTTTTCTCTCTAGCTTTTATTCTCTCCTTCATAGCTCTCTGTTTTTCTTATATGGTATCAGAGCACTGTTTCTTTGTCAATGGCTAATCAAGATCAAACTTCTCAAACTTCACCTTCTCCATCTGTTGCTCATCGTGAGCTCTCTCCAATGGAGGACCCGAGAAGTCCATTCTTTCTGCACCATGGAGAATCACCAGGTGCAATTCTTGTCACTCAGCCCTTGACAGAACACAATTACCCAAATTGGGCTAGAGCTATGCGTATGGCATTAGATGCAAAGAGTAAGCTAGGTTTTGTGGATGGCTCTATAACAGCTTCCATGGCCATCACTCCTCTAGAAAAGATTGCTTGGTCAAAGAACAATTATATGATTTCTTCATGGATATTGAATTCAGTTTCACCTCACATTTCTGGTAGTGTGATTTACAGAAACACTGCAATGGAGGTTTGGAATTCACTGAAGAATCGTTTCTTGCAAGCAAATGGTCTACGGATTTCACAACTTCAAAAATAGATTTCAGCAATCATGCAAGGAGATGCAACAGTGACTACTTTCTTCACTAATCTTCAAACTTCTTGGGATCAATTACTTAATCTCAAGCCTCTACCATGCTACTCTTGTGGCAAATGTGTCTGTGGCGTGAATGACAATATCACACTGTTTCATCATCAAGATTCTTTGATGCAGTTCCTTAATGGCCTAAATGAGGTCTATTCACAAGTTTGAACTGAGATTTTAATGATGGAGCCAAGTCCCCTTTATTGACAAGGCTTTCTCTTTGGTAATACAAGAGGAAAGACAGAGGGCATTAGGTTTCAATGGAGGATATTCAGTTGATTCAATTGCTCTTGCAGTCAAGACTCAAGCATTGAATCAAGCTGGGAAGAACACAAGTGGAAAGGATAGGCCTATGTGCAATCACTGTGGCAAACCTAGTCATTTCAAGGAGAAATGCTATAAGTTGATTGGCTTTCCACCAGGATATAAGCAAAAGGGAAAAGTTTCCATGGCTAATCAAGTTAGTCTCAGTGGTGATTCTGGTCAGTATGAGGATGCATCACAACTAGGGTCTTTTCCTTTCACATCTGAACAATGCCAACAGCTGCTATCTTTGCTGAATTCTCAAGCATCATCTTCTGCTACTCTTGATGCTATTCACTTAGCAAACTCAGCATTATCAGGTATTTCTTGTGCTTCTTTCCATGATCCTACTTGCCTAAGTTTGAAGAATTCGATCTTTAATGAAAATCCTTCAAACAAGACAACCTATAGTGATGAAACTTGGGTTCTTGATACAGGGGCTACTGATCACATTATTCACTCACTTTCATTGTTTACTAAAATCACTAGTTCAATATCCTCATTTGTCCATTTGCCTAATGGTTAAAAAGTCCTTGCCACACACATAGGCACAGTTCAGGTCACTGCATCCTTAATTCTTGAGGATGTCATTTGTGTTCCAGCCTTTTCCTTCAATCTAATTTCAGTAAGAAAATTAACCAAATCATTATCATGTTGTTTGGTTTTTCTTTCCAATTATTGTTGTATGCAGGACCTTACTTGCTGGAAAATGATTGGATTGGGTAAGCCTCATAACAATTTGTACTTGCTGCAAGCTTCAAATAATTGCACATCCATTTCAGAGGCAACTACTATCCTAGAGTCAGTTTTGAAGTCTTTTGTTAGTTCTGTCTCTCATGATTCCATTGTAACCAAGCCTTACTTATGGCATCTTAGACTAGGACATGCTTCTGATGAAAAACTTCAACACTGTATATCTGATATGCCTTTTTCTTTTCATTCAAATAAAGATTGTGTTGTATGTCCAATTGCAAAGCATAAACGTTTACCCTTTCCCAATTCTAATCACTTATCTGCACATGCCTTTGATTTGATTCATCTTGATGTATGGGGACCTTTTGCCAAAGCAACTCATGATGGTTTTAAATATTTTCTCACCATTGTAGATGATGCTACAAGGTCAACATGGGTTTATCTTATGCAATCTAAATCAGAAACTAGGCCCTTATTGATTTCATTTTACAAAATGATACAAACTCAATTTTAAACTAATATCAAAGTGTTTAGAACTGACAATGCTCAAGAATTTTTCCTTAAAGATTTTTATGCTCAACATGGGATTGTTCATCAACATTCTTGTGTTGCAACTCCACAACAAAATTCAATAGTGGAAAGGAAGCATCAACATATCTTAAACATTGCAAGAGCATTGAAATTTCAGTCAAACATACCACTTTACTATTGGGGAGACTGTGTTTTAACAGCAGTTTACATCATCAATAGGCTGCCTAGTGTTGTTTTGAATCATAAAACACATTTTGAGTAGCTTTATGGCAAAGTTCCTCCTTATCATCATTTAAAAGTCTTTAGCAGCCTTTGTTTTGCTTCCATATTGGCTCACAATAGGTCTAAGTTCTCACCTAGATCCATTCCTTGTGTTTTTCTTGGATATCCATTTGGTGTTAAAAGTTACAAGTCATTAAACTTGCTAACAAAACAAATTTTCATTTCAAGGGATGTTTCTTTTCATGAAACTGTTTTCCCATTCATTTCTCCAAACTATTCTTCACATACTTCTATTTCCCTTCCTCACATCTGTCCAAACGTGGCTACTCCACATGATCCTATGTTTTCAGAACCTCTTACACCTTCTTTACAAGTTCCTTTCCCTAATTCTGGTCCAAATGTCTCTGATTCTACCTCAAGTCCTGCTATTCCTGCTATATCAATTTCCAGCATGCCAGAATCCTTCATTCCACTTTTTGGTGCTTCTGATCATGTCTCAGCAGGGTCTACAGCTCCTGAACCTTTACCTCTTCCTCAAGAACCAAATATAGTTCAACCTAATATTGTCCCTTCCCTAAGAAGATCATCTAGGACTATCAAACCTCCTCTATACTTACAAAATTACACATGCAGCAGTACCATGTCCACTGAACTTTCCCAATCCGATCCACTCAGTAAGTCAGGTACTTTCTTGGTCACTCCTAGATATCCCCTTTCTGATTATATTGATAATTCCCTCCTCTCCTCTTCATATGCCCATTTTTGTTCTGTTATTACCTCAATTCCTGAACCAAGGTTCTATCATGAGGCTGTTAAGGATCCTAAGTGGCAAGAAGCCATGAGTTCTGAAATTGATGCTTTGGTTTCAAACAATACCTGGACTCTTACCCCCTTTGCCTTCAAATAAAAAGGCAACTGGATGTAAATGGGTTTATAGGGTCAAATACAAAGCTAATGGATCTGTGGAAAGGTATAAAGCAAGGTTAGTTGCTAAGGGATTCACTCAACAAGAAGGGCTGGATTTTACTGACACTTTCTCCCCAATTGCTAAGTTGACTACTATGAAGACACTTCTAGCCATATCTGCTGTGAAAGGTTGGCATTTGGTTCAATTAGATGTCAATAATGCCTTTTTGAATGGTGATCTAAATGAAGAGGTGTACATGCAACTCCCTCAAGGCTTCCACAGCAAAGGGGGGAATGTTGTTTGCAAATTGAACAAGTCTTTATATGGGCCTAAATAGGCTTCAAGGCAATGGAATGCAAAGTTTTGTTCTGTCATTAAGCATCATGGTTTCAAACAATCCAAAGCTGACTACTCTTTGTTCACAAAGAAATTCAATGATTC
>JAOWBE010012793.1:0-10452 GCA_028566155.1 Quercus phellos | reverse complement strand
TTTTCGGCTCCATTTTCTCCTCTCAATCTTTTTAGTTTTTCCCAAACCTTTCTAGAAATTGGTAGATTTAAGAGTTTAGTAGACTCCGATGAGGGAATAAAGAACTTCAGAGCTCGGTATAAGATCCCTCCAAGAGTAGGCATTAGGTATTGTAAAGAGGGGCAATAGCACAAAGACAGACAAGAGGGAGAGGTTGTAATCCCGATGATTGCCTTCATAGAAGAAAGGATGACAATTCCTATGAGTACTGTCACTAGGGACTACCTTAAGGCCCATAGGTTAGCTCTCACTCAATGTACACCCAATATGTTCATGATTTTAGGCTGTGTAGATGCCCTCAATGAGAGGATAGGCTTAAACCTCACACACCATGATGTCAACTAGGTTTACAACCTCCATCACTTAACAGGGTAAGGATATTACCTCAAGTCTAGGTACCCTGAAGTGAGGCTCATCCAGTGCCACCCTGATTCCAATAAAGGCCTAAATAAAGACTTCTTGATTGTATCAGAGGAGTGGCATGATGGCCTCCCTTGCCCGACGAGAGAAGGGAAACCAGGTGGGGTCTTAGGTCTAGGTTCGAATAATTGTATATAAATTTTCCTTTGATCAACTATATTTTTTACTAACAATACTTTTCTATTTTTCTTCATGGTTTTGCAGATAAGAACGCCTAACTTCAGTCTTGTGAACCAGCCTAGTTTGGACAAAATCTTGAAGGTCGAGGTGTTTGTCCACACAAACGGACAACTAAAGGCTGCTTACTTGATCTTGGATTACATTCCAATTTCCAAGACCTTCCAAGTGCTGAAGTGGATAATCAAGGCAAGGGACCCGCATCTACAAAGGATCAGTGTAGTTACTCCAGGGTTCCTCATCACTGGTCCAATCTCAGAGGGCACACTTGCCACCGGTCTAATACTAGAAGGCATCCCAAAAGTTTCCCTACCACCACAACATACAGCTGAAGAGGGAACTTCTTTTCATCTTGCCATCACAAAAGAAGAAGAAGAAAGAGAAGAAGTAGTAGAAGTGCTCGATTTCGAGGACGGATTCGACATCTTCAACCAAATTTTGTCCTGAGAAGCTTCACTTGGTGACCTCGGCTCTCCTTCCTCAGTCCAATCCAGCTCTCACCAAGAGGAAGTGAACACCTTCGGCGAGATGGGGATACAACGTAAACAAAGTTCTACACTTCAAGAATTGTTAGAATCCCAACCTAGGGGACACGCGCCTAGGAAGGAACCTCAGACTAGACTTTTTACTCCTCCACCCACTCAACCCCTCCGAGCTGATCCAACTGACCATAAGAGGAAAAGGGAAGAAAAAGGGAAGGATGTGGTAGAAACTCGGAGAAGCCAGCCTTCCCAAGAGATTGAGCCTTAGAGGGGGGCCAAACAGCCTAGGGTGACGTAGACGAGGTCAGCCATCGAGGGAGAAAGAAGGGGTGACCACTGAGTTGCAGTCCTAGCCTGGGCCCTACGCATGGAGTTGGATAGAGCTCTCCTTCTAAGTGATGCCTCCATTTGAGACTTCTAGCAGGGCACAGTTGGGTACGTTGCTAATGCGGTGTAGTAATCCTTGTTACTTTCCAAGGATATAGCTGACCTTAAATCCATGAGGCAACATGAGGTCTTCCTTGGCTTGAAGAGGGACCTGGCTATGGTTAGTCTCCTCCCTTTCTTCTTTCTTTTACTGTATTTATTTATTTATTCATCGTTATATACATGTATATATATATATATATATATATATTTAATTGTATTTCCCTTCTTTTCCAGGCCATCCAAGCCACCTTTAGGACCAAGGAGATGGTGAACTACTCCCTTCGAAAAATGAAGGAGGAGGAGGAAGGAAGAAGGATAATAGCCATGGATGCCTTCCATGTGGCTAAAAAAAGCATTCAAAAGCTTAAGGCCAAGTTGACCGAAGAGGAGAGAGAAAGAAAAAGCACTGTAGTTGCCCTGGACAGCGTTGAAAGACAAGCAGAAGGGCAAAGAGTGCTACTTCGTAATGCTGAGGACCAACTGGCTGCCTTTAAGGAGCAAATCATTGCTCTGAAGAAGAAATTGGAGGAGGTCTAAAAGGCCAAAGATCAGGTAGAGAAAGCCAAGGAGAAAGCAGAAAAAGCTAGGGAGGAGGCAGAGCAGTAAGGTTATGATATTGGAGTGACTGAGACCAAGGAAGCCCTCAGGACTGAGATCTCAGGGGTATGCAAGACTTATTGTTCCCAAGTATGGAATGAAGCTATCAACCAAGCTAGGGTTAAGGCGTCTTCTGTACTTAGGAAGCCAGAAAATGTCTACTACCCCCAAGCCATTCATGCCTCCTCCTCCAATAGCTCCAAGGCAGACACCCCTCCCGAGGTGGTTGATCTAGAGAAGAGCAGCCCTAAGAAGGTCCTTCCCTCCTTTGGCAGCCTTCCGAAAGTGGCCGAGCAGCCCAGGGTGAACAAAAAAGAGACTGAGGTGACTAAGGGAGTGGCCTCTAATGCCACCAAGCCCCTGGCTACTCCCTAGGATCCTATTAAAGCCAAAGAGGCACATAGGATGGAGATTGTTTTTGCAACTCTTCCACTTCCTTCTAAGGGTAACTCTAAAGGAACAAACCAAGGATCCTCGGAGGCTGCAGTCCAGCAATCCAAGGCTCTGCCCCAAGGAAAAATTGTAATAAAAAGAAGTAGATTTTTGTATAGTTCTCTTTTTCTTCTTTTTTTCTTTTATATATTGGTAGCTTCTATTTTGGTTTTCATAGTTTGTAACCAAGCTGCCCCCTTTTGTACTTAATCTACCTTACTTTAAGGCTTTAATTAATGAAAGTTATGCATATTTTCTTTCTACCTATGATTCTCATACTGGTGTTGATATAATTTCTATTTTATCTAACACTTAGTAAACGTAGTAATGATGTCAAACTCTTCCTATTAATTTGCATAAGTAGCATAGAGGCTATCCTATCTCATATGGTCAGTAGCAAAACAAATTAAATCTACTAAGTCCATTACCTCGGCAAACTTACAGGATTAAACTCACTTTGTTCCCTACTCATTAGCAAGTTTAAAGGACCAGAGAGATAACCAATTCTTACACAAATATAGGTATGCCTGTATACGCCTTAAGTAATGCTCATGAGCATCCATTTGAGCTTGCTTAAGTATGTAGTCCGAGGAGTCTGAGATAACTAAGCTTTGCCCTGACACTTGGTAAAATGATAGGAAGTATTAATTTACTCAAAGTTTGTGGTTTGAGGAGTCAGGCATAGTTAAGATTCTGTTTAATACTTAGATAGATGTTGGAGAGTATTAATTTACCCAAAGTATATGGCCTGAGGAACCAAACATAACTAAAGTTCTGTTTAATACTTAGAACATTAATTTAACATATCAATTTACCCAAGGTATATGGTTCGAGGGGCTAGGCATGACCAATGTTTTGTTTGATACTTAGAAAGATGCCAATTACGTATTAATTTACCCAAAGCAGTTGGTTCAAGAAATCAGGCATAGCTAAGGTTTTGTTTAATACTTAAAAAGATGCTATTATGTATTAATTTACCTAAAGTATGTGATCCGAGAAACCAAGCATAACTAAGTTTTTGTTTAATACTTAGAAAGATGTCATTAAGTATTAATTTCCCAAAGTAGGTGATTTGAGAAATTGGGCATAGATATGATTCTGTTTAATACTTAGAAAGATGTCATTAAATATTAATTTACCCAAAATATATGGTCCGAGGAACCAGGCATAGCTAAGGTTCTATTTAGTACTTAGAAAAGTAACTTAACATATCAACTTACCCAAGTTATGTGGTCCGAGGAACCAGGCATGACCAAGATTCTGTTTGATTCTCAGAATAACAACAATATGAATCTCAACAGATAATGTAATAAACAAGAACATGACAGGGAAGACTTTCATTAATAATAATACATTTTCAAGTTATTTACATTCCAAGGGCATAGTACAATGTTCTCATCTAGGTTTTCAAGATGATACGCACCTATTCTAGCCACCGAGGTGATGCGATATGGCCCATTCCCAATTTGGCACAAATTTTCCCTACGCTGGGTTCTTGGTAGTACCCAAAACCTTTCTTAACACTAAGTCTCCAAGTGCCAGTGGCCTTAATTTCACGTTGGCATCATACCCTTACTTGAGCTTATGTTGATAATAAGCCAATTGGACCATAGCTTTTTTTCTTTGTTCTTCAATTAAGTCTAAGCTCTTCTCCAGTAGCCCATCATTGTTGCTCGGAGTGAAAGAACTTGTTCTCAGTGTTGAGAATCCAATTTCTAGAGGAATAACAGTCTTGGCTCCATAAGTCATTGAAAATGGCGCCTCCCCAGTGGACTTACGAGGTGTAGTCTGGTATGTCCAAAGGACGTGTGGCAACTCTTTCACCAATTTTTCCTTGGCGCCATCCAGCCTCTTTTTGAGCCCACTCATTATGACCTTATTGATAGTTTTAGCCTATCCATTCCCCTATAGATATGCCGAGATGAAATATCTATTTGTTATGCCCAAGTCACAACAATACCTCTTAAAGGCCTTACTATCAAACTGAAGTCCATTGTCCAAGATGAGTGTATGAGGAATTCCAAACCGAGTGACAATATTTTTCCAAACAAATCTTTTGGTCTCCACATCTCTGATATTTGCTAGTGGTTCAGCTTCAACCCATTTGGTAAAGTAATCCATGTCGACCAACAAGTATCTCTTATTCTCTACTGCCTTGGGGAAAGGACTTACAATGTCCAAGCCCCATTGAGCAAAAGGCCAAGGGCTGGATAAAGGATTAAGGACTCCTCCTGGTTGATGAATGTTTGGTGCAAATCTCTGGCATTGATCACACTTCTTCACATACTCTTGTGCTTCCCTCTGCATGTTTAGCCACTAATATCCTTGAATAAGGGCCCTATGAAACAAAGATCTGCCCCCCGTGTGACTTCCACAAATCCTTTCATGTAATTCTTCTAAGAGTAGCTCAACAGCTTCAGGGTGTATACACAGCAGATATGGGCCAGAAAAAGATCTCTTGTACAACTTTTGGTCCTTGAATAGCCAAAACCGAGGAGCCTTCCTCCGCACCTTGTCAACCTTTGATTTTTCCTCGGGTAGGACATCCTCCTTAAGGAACAATACTATGGAGTCCATCCAGCTAGGTTCCACTCTAATTTGATGAATGTGAACCACATTTCTCCCTACTTCAGTGGGCTTACACAAGTCTTCCACGAGAATCACTCGAGGTAGACTTTGTGCCAAGGTGGTTGCCAGTATGGCAAGAAAGTTGGCATGTGTGTTTCTATTTCTAGGGACTTACGATAAATTGAAAGACTCAAATGCTGACTACAAGTGTCTAACTTGGTTCAAATACTCCTGCATTCTGATATCTCTAGCTTCTAACTCTCCCCAAATTTGGCCTACAACTAGTCTTGAATCAGAGAAGATTTCCACTAGTTTTTCGCCTATTTTTTAAACCATGGTCATCCCTACCAGTAGAGTTTCATACTCAGCTTCATTGTTTGTGGCTAAGAAGCCCAATCTTAAGGTTTTCTCAATTGTAATCCTCTCGAGAGATATCAGAACTAGCCCCATTCCAGATCCTCTGTGATTTATTGCGCCATCAACGTATACCTTCCAAGACAAAAGTTCTTGTAAGGAGACTGCACCAACCGATTTTCCATCCATGTTCTACTTTTCTACTCTCTCTTCTAGTGGGGTTTCAGCAAACTCGGCCACAAGATCGGCGAGGACTTGACTCTTGACAAAGGTGTGAGGCATGTATTTGATATCAAAAGCCTTTAGAATCGTACCCCACTTGTCAATCCTTCCTGTGTAATCAACGCTCTGAAGTAGAGACTTAAGAGGAAGCTGGGTCAAGATAACAACAGTGTGTGATTGGAAGTAGTGAGGGAGCTTACGTGTAGCTTGCACAACTGCCAAAATGGCATTCTCCAGTGGTAGGTAATGGACCTCGGCCTCATGAAGTGACTTACTTACATAATAGACTGGCCTTTAAACACCACTATCAACCTGTACAAGTACTAAGCTTACCGCATGGGAAGTCACGGCAATATTGGCAAACGAAACCTCATTCATCTCAAGTCTGGATATAATGGGTGGCCGAGAAAGATATTCCTTCAACTGCTAGAAAGCCAGGACACACTCCTCGGTCCATTCAAATCCCTTCCACTTGTTCAACAATTGAAAGAAAAGTCTACACTTATCCGCTGATTGAGAGATGAATCAATTTAGGGCAACGGTCATCCTTGTTAGCTTTTAGACCTCTTTGGGATTTCGAGGTGGTTGTAAATTGTTGATTGCTTTAATCTAGTCAGGGTTAACTTCAATTCCGTGATGTGTAACCATGTACCCCAAGAACTTCCTTGATCCAACACCAAAAAAACATTTAGAAGCATTGAGCTGTAGCTTATGACTCCTCAAGATCTCAAAGAAGCTCCCGAGGTCATTAATGTGCTCAGATTCCAACTTGCTCTTAACCACCATGTCATCTATGTAAATCTCAATGTTTTTTCCAAGCTGAGGCTCAAACATCCTGATCATCATCATCTGATAGGTAAACCCCGCATTCTTTAGAATAAATGGCATTACCTTGTAGTGGTAATTCCAATATGAGTAACAAAAATTGTTTTCTCCTAATCATCCAAGGCCAAAGGTATCTGATGGTTCCCTTGAAAGGTATCTAAAAAACTCATCCAAGGATGGCCTACGGTCACATCCACTAGTTGGTTTATCTGAGGTATAGGGAAAGGGTCTTTTGGACAAGCCTTATTTAAATTTGTGAAATCTACACACACTCACTACTTCCCACTTTTTTTCTTTACTACCATGATATTGGCCAACCACTCAGAGTAAAAAACCTCCTTAATAGCCCTAGCCTACTTGAGCTTCATCACCTCGTCCTTGACAGCATCAAAATAATCCTTGAATGAACGCCGAAGAGGTTGCTTTTTGGAGTTGACAAATAGATTGACATTCAAGTGATGATAGATGAAGCTCGGATCCACCCTTGGAGCTTCGTAAGCACTCCATGCGAACATATTGACATTCCTCGTGAGAAATTCTATCAGCTCTTCTTTCTCCTAAGGAGGTAGTTAAGCTTCAACTTGAAAAAACTTCTCCGAATCATTCCCCACAACAATCTTTTCCAAATCCTCACACTACCCCTCCTCGATCGTCCCATTACCAGATAAGACCGGGGTCTTTGATTGTTATGAGCCCCCCTCAGCAGAGGGCAAGGACTCAGCCCCAGGCTAATGCAAAATGGCGACCACCAGGCACTACCTAGCCATGGATTGACTCCCAACAAGCTCTTCGATCTAGTCCCCGGATGGATATTTCACCTTTAAATGTAGAAAGGAGGAAATGGCCCCCAGGGCATTAAGCCAAGGTCTTCCCACGATGGCCGTGTAGGGAGAGTAGGCATTTACCAAAATGAAGTTCACCTCCACCACCTCTGAACCTACTTGTACGGGTAGTCTAATCTAACCCTTTGGGATGACAACTTTTCTATCAAAACTTACTAAAGGTGAATCGTATGCTATTAAGTACTCAGGTTTCAGGTTCAGCCCCCTGTATAAATCAGGGTACATAATCTCTACACCACTGCCCTGATCTACCATCATTCTCTTCACATCATACCCTCTTATCTTGAGTGTGATCACTAAAGCATCATCATGCGGTGTATGGTTCCAACCTTGTCCTCATCCGAAAAGCTCAACACTGGTCGAACCTCCACTCTAGCTCTTGTCGGCACAAGATTAACATCCTCGGCAATCGGCCGAGCCACAGACATTACCCTGGAAGGTTGCAAGCCGGTTCTCCTAGGAGCAACAAAGATAACGTTAATGGTGCCCAAAAGGGGCCTTAAAGAAGCGTTCCCCTGAGCCCTTGACCTTGATTGGTCTCCCTACCCATTGGGTCGATACAGAAACTGTTGTAATCTTCCATCTCTAACCAGCTGCTCGAGATGATTCCACAGAGTTCTGTAGTCCTCGATAGTATGCCCCTGCTTTTGGTGATATTGGCAATGAAGGCTCTGGTTGCACCTCAAAGGGTCTCTTCCCATTTTTTTTGGACATTTGAAGTATGGCTCGTTCTTAACCTTCTCCAAGACTTGATGTAATGGTTCTCAAAACACAGTGTTAACCACCTGAGGAGCCGTAGATCTAGATTGCCCAGCTTGTAACGGTCCGACCTGAAATCCCTCCTCTCTTGAGAGATAACCTTACTCTTCCCCTTGCCTTGCTGTTGGTCCTCCTCGACCCGTTTATACTTATCTATCCTATCCATGAGTTGGCATACACTGGTAGTAGGTTTCCCAGTCAAAGACTTTCTCAAGCCATGCTTGGCAGGTGGGCCGACCTTGAAAGTCCTGATGGCTACGATGTCAAAGTCACCATCTATCTCATTGAACATCTCTTAGTATCTATTCGAATACGTTTTCAAAGTCTCCCCTTCTCTCATAGACAAAGACAACAAGGAATCTAAGGGCTGATGGACCCTGCTGCACGTAATAAAGCGGGACCCAAATGCCTAAGTGAGGTCCTTAAAGGAATCAATGGAGCCTGCTTCCAAACCATCAAACCACCTCATGGCCACGGGCCCTAAATTGGAGGGGAACACCTTGCACATCAAGGCTTCATTCTTAGAATGCACAGCCATTCTTTGGTTAAAGTGGCTCATATGCTTCACAGAATTCGTTCGACCATTGTACATGGTGAATGTTGGCTGAGTGAATCACCGAGGAAGTCTCCCTTCCTCAATTTTGCGTGTGAAGGGTGATTTGGAGATTTGGTTAAGTGCTCTACTCATCACGTCATTCTCAAGCCTCTGGAAGATGAATTTCTACTTTTGTGCTCGTGCTGGACGTCCTCATCATACGAGAAAGACTTACTAGGAGGAGTTCTTGATTTGTGTTTGTAACTATGATCCTCTTCATCGTCAATAGAAGAGTCAGAAAAGGACGGAGTTCTCTTTCGCCGTTCGTGGCATAGTTTTCTCTTCAGATGATCAATTTCCAGTTGCAGAGCCTTGGTATCTTCCCCATGGGAAATGTGGCTCGCATTTCGGGATTGGCTTCTGCTAGTGTGGGCGGTATGCACACTTACATCATGGTCCCTTCTTTGCTCAAGATTGACAAAGTGATCTTCACGTTGGGACCCCATAGATTCTGCCTAGTGTGGACCTGACCCTACCATAGTTGCACGTCAAACTCATTGTAACACCAGAATTTTCCACAAATGATGCCAATTATAAGGACTATATTTGAGTTCCTAGCCCAAAAGGTGGATGGACTTAGGCCTAAAAAGCCCAAAACAATAAAATTCGTAGAGAGTGGGTTGGAAAACTGGGCTAAAATGGATTAGACAACAAATAAAGTGAGTTCAAATGACAAGAACAGGTAGCTAGATTGATCTGAACTAAAGAAAATCATCCTTGGCACAATCCGAGGAGATTAGGTCTTATATATTTTTCACAAGTTTGATTACAAATTTGATTTCTAATTGCTACAATGTTTCTCTTTTGATTTCCCGATCCCTTCTCTTATTGCCTCCTTCTCATTTTATACTCTCTTCCCTTTCATCTTTACCCTCCACGTGCAGACCAAGTGGTTGGTGTTTGATACTTGTCGCATCAGCACCTTCTTAAAAGTCTTTATGTAGTAGCTGTAAGGTTGAAAACCACTGTTTAGATATCACCTCCACATTAATGTGGTTAGAGAGTTAGCTGCAGAGCATTTAATGCGGTGGTAGCAGCTTTCTCCTTAGATATTTTAAGACTCCTCTCTGTCCTTTATTTCTGCAATGCTTATCCATGCCAACAGAACTTCTTGGAACATTCTCCTGGACGGCAGACCACCTCTACGGACCTCAGCTTCGGTTAGCCGATGAGGCATTCATCCTTGGCCCAACCTCTTAGGCCATTATAATCAAAACTAACTTCTTCATTTACTAACACGGGCTCTCTTGACAATGTTTACCCCTCCTCCTCCGACCCCTTATTCTTAGCTTGGGCCTCAGGCCCAATATAAACATAGATAATGAGCTCTTGGACCCAATACCCCTACAATAACTATCTATTCTATCATTTACATACAATATGATGTGGCAAGATTCTAATGGAGGGTATAAAATAAGAGGTTCTATTGAGAATCCTTATATAATTTAAACTTGATTAATAAAATGCAATAGAATAATGTTCTGCCATTGATCCCATGTGGATGGGATTTGGCCACTTGGTTATGTGATAGCCACGATTCCTACCTCCCTCGATGAGGTGTTAAACAGTTAGGCTCCGTTTGAATAAGCGGTTTAAAAAAGTGCGTTTTCAAAAATAGCGTTTTTAAAATAAGCGTTTTGAAAACACAATTTTGAAAATACAATAAAACGTTTGGCAAACTTTGTGAACAACATTAGTCTAAAATTGTTAT
>JAOWBE010012781.1:0-10453 GCA_028566155.1 Quercus phellos | reverse complement strand
TTATTGGTGATGTTCAAGTCAGCATGAAACCGAAATTGTGTTTTTGGTTCATCAAGTGCCATATCTCTGATCGGACTGTCCGAATTGCTCGAATGCACTGAAGTCGGTTCTGATGAATACGTTGAGCCCACCTCCTTTGGACACTGGCAACGAGCTTGAGTTTCACAAAAACAGGTTCTCTTCAATATTCGATGGCCTTGGGGTTGGAACCCGTCATGCAAGATATTGGGGAACTTCTTAAGTCTCTCGTAGCTGTCAAAAACAATTTTTGATTGCCAAATGTCTTAGCAGTCTTTTTTACTTGATGTATTGCAGCTGAATCAACCAACAAACAGTTCTTCATTTGATTTGGCAAAAAAAGCTGTCACCTCCCCCCCCCCCCCCCCTCTCTTTCTCTGCCTCTCCCCAACTTAGAAGAAGCTTTCCAAAACCCTTTAGCAGTCATCACCAATTGCAACTATCAGGAGCTGTGCACATTCTAACAGGCCTCTCTGGTCCTAGATCTTGAGGTTGCAGAGCCTGAGTTGTTTTGAAAGCACTTGAGTACCTGCAAAACAGAGACTTAGATAGCATTTGGACAGATGACAAGAGCTTTCTATCTTTTTTTACAATTTATGAGTAGAGAATTCTTAAGGAAATCACTCTTTAGATAGTGCATTGAAAATTAAGGTCAAAAACTTTTTGCCTTCTAGGGTTATACCAACTAGCAAGCTTCCCCAACTCCTCAATATTCATATATGTTTTGACTATACATGGCCTCTCCTCAACTACTCCTTGATGGCTCTCTGAACTTTTTAAGAACATGCTGGGGCCTACAAAGTTGAACACTTTTTTTGTTTTTTTCTCTAATAAGATATTCAACCTCCCAAGATGGATGTTGCATATTCTCTATTATCATCAATGCCCATCCAAAGAGCATTAATGTTGATCTCCACTTTTATCTCCAAATAACTTGATCTACCATTCAACTTTCATTACCCGAAATCAATCCCAAAATCACAAATCCGAGATCCTATCTCTGTATGCCATTGCATGTGGATGCTCATGCAAACTGTCATTTTTAAATGAAAGCTACTCAAAATTATCCTGTTCAATGCTCAATGATAAATATGAATTATGCTCTACAACCTATGTTACCCACTAACATTTTATTTACTTCATGAAGAAAGTGTTAACATCATTTCATCAAGGGGAAAAAAATCCTAGCAACATTACTGTGGGGTACTCTTTAATGACAACCAGAGGAAACGAAACAGCGAAATCCTCAATCCTAGCAGCATTACTAATGAGAAAACTGGTCACCTGGATATAAGTTTCCCAAATATCATCATCAGCTGTCACTGTTTGGCAAATTTCATCACTAGCAAAGCCATTCTGAATGGGTAGATCCTTTATTTCCTTGTAATTTGCCATCAAGCTTAGATTATGATCTTCTAGTACATCTTTGCCACCCAGAATGCCAAATTTTCTACTGCATGGTGGAATCATCCAGGTCAAAGCTTGAGCATTGCATGTAGGACTGATCTTATTCCTTCTGCACAAATGCTATAACTCAAGGTTAATATAATCCATGGGAATCACTACTAGCAAAGAATTGGTCATCCTTTTCACCTATAACTTCAAAAATAACTCTCATTACATGCAAGAATTTATTTTAAAGGGAACTTGAGAAAAATTGGAACAATTATTTTGTTTCGTATTGTTTAACAACATCAATCTCAAACATTACTTGAAATGGGGAGATTTCATTGTTTTTATATGAAAATTTCAGGAAAACTAAATGCAATAATTGCATCATCATGAAATTAAAACATTTGATAGCAATACTTGGTCAAAGTTTTACATTAACTTATGCTAGAGTAGTTTTCCCATGGCCTTCATCTATACATATGCAGATGGTCATAAAATATTTGTAAAGTCATAAATTTAATATACAAATCCTTTCTATCTATAGGCAGTATTGAGAGAGAGAGAGAGAGCATCAGTCCCAGCTCATAGCCTCAATGTCCAGTAAGTGACTGCCTTTCATCACTATTGTCATTTCCGTATATCAAAAAAAATATTTGAAATTTGGGAGAGTTCTAATATGTATGTTTATTCATAATATCTTAATTTGAAACTTATGAGAGTTATATGAAATTTTGCACCTTCCGAAGAATTCTAAAATAGAATAAATATGGGGAAAATCTCACCAAATGCTGCAGCCTGTTATAAGCTTGTGAAAAGAAAATCTCACCAACACCATTACATGCAACCGATATCTTGACCCACTTTGATATCACCAACACCATTCCATAAATCAAGCAGAAATAAGCATAATTATCAGTTCTTAGACATCAAACTTAGGATAGTAATGACAAGCATGATATAACTGAAAGAATGCTAATTGCGTAGGTTAAGGAACAACACAATAAATAAGAATATATGAGCAGGAAATAATATTATTTGAATTATTGGGGAAGCTCTCAATGCTGAAACAAGAAATATGCCAGTCATCAAATTGGGGTTTTTATTGTTGAAATTAGCATTGCATGAAGAAATTCTGCATCTTCATTAGAAACCCCTTCAACATAAATAACAGCAATCTATAACAACTCGGAATAGATTAATTTCAATGAGACCAAGCATCAGGATGCACTTGGATTTTTTTTTATATGAGCAGCGTAATAGGAAAAAAAAATTATCTAAAGATACAAGAATGGATAATTGGCAATTCATCTAGGTATAAGAATCCTACACATAATCTCAACGGTCACCAAGATAACCCACTCTATTGAAGAACCTTTAGGTCATTATATTGCCTTCTCAAATGTGTGTATCTATGCCTCAGAGCATCTTTGTCATGATGAGACCAATGTCCCATTGAACAGCTTGACCATTTCAATCCAAGCCTCAGCAATAAGTCCATGACCTACTTTATTCCCTCCAAGTGCCTGGTTTCATAACAAATCAATGAGGTAATATTCCATTGTTGATGCATAACTTATTCTCAGACATTTACTATTGGGAAAGATAAATCCATTGGGTCCTAATAAAATCTTATTTATGGAGATAACTATTCATTCATCAAAACATTTTCAGAGTGCTTTTTACTTGAATGCATTTAATTTACTGGGACAAGGTTATTCATTGTAACACCTAATTGGTAATTAGCTTTTATCCATTAAAAGCAGATGATACTTATTAATCATACTGCCCTTAGTTCTTATTTAGTTAATAAAACAACAAATTAAGAAAATTACAATCACTTCCATAAATAGGCAAAACGGAAAAAAGATCATCAAGGCCAGTCCAATCAATCAAGTATTTGCAAAGCCAAATACCTTGTGTGCTGATTTCTCTACAACACTTTCCTTTTACCTTTTTTTTCTTGTGTTATTGGGCTGGGGATTTACAAGTGTTAATTTCTCCCATAATAAAGACATATTTACAAAACCCGTCTTAAGTCTTATTATTAGGTACTAGTTAGGTCATAATTGGCTTAGCTTACAATAACTATAAACAAATTACTAATTCTTGTGCAAAGCAGATCACTGTTGACTGCCCATTTTTCTTCAAAATATATTAAATTCTTATGGTAAAAGAGTCCATCTATGTTTGAATTCACTCATAATAAGAGATGTGTGAATATTTCAATGCAATAGCAAACATGAAAGATCAAGTGGAAAACAGTTTCATTGAAAATAGCAGTACCTTGCCATGTTTCTTCGAAATTTGATCAAGTGGTTCTCATTTTCTTGGACTCTGGATATGGACTAAAGTCAGAATCATCATTTATAGAGGAGGATCCCAAATCAAACCCATCACCAACGGTTGAGTCCAATCCAAAAGCAAACTCAGACCCATTTGCGACATCCATTGGAAGCCCTGAATTAGATGGCAAGATTACCGAGGATGACCCGCCACCATCTGTATCACTTGAAATAATCTGACTTTCCAAATTGCTCGAATGCACTAAAGCTCGTCCTGCTGAATGCGTGGAGCCCACCTCCTTCAGACACCGACAACAGGTTTGAGCTCTACATAAACATGTGCAGCTCCTTGCTTCATAGTTGTCCATTGAAAGTCCCAAAGCTTCTACATTTTGAGGTTGAGGGCAATTGCATTCTACATGGACTCCTATCCGTTTAATGATAGAAGGAATGTTAGGAGGAAAACGTAGATAAGGAGCAGTAGCAAAAGTTTCACAGAAGAGCTCAACATGATTCTGATCACCTAGATTCAAGTCCTGAAATAGTTTCTGCAATGAGCTCTGAGGTCTACAGTAAAAACACAGATGATGCCCATACTTCGATAGTGAATAGCAGATTGAGTTTCCGAACGACCGTTGAATACCATTGATGGAAACGTCGATAAGAATAAGTATAGTGTTATAGAATTCCTCAGTAGAAGCCTCCTCCTCGTATTGAAAAGCTAGACAGAGAGCAATTGTTGGAAATTTGGGACCAATTGAGAATGATATTAAATTTCCAACACGTTGATGGTTAAACCAATTTGGAATTTCATTCTCTTCTCCTGGTACTAGAATGTGATATTCACTAAAGTCATAACAGAGGCTTTCTCTATATGAGTATGAGTGTGGGGTCTTTAAAACGTCGCTTGTCACACCTAAACAGGGTGGTAGATTTGGTCGAAGACCTATCATTTCTCGAAACTGCATTCAATTAGCGAATTCAACAAATTAAATCTCAGCAAATCAAGTCAAGTAGTATTTGTGAAGGTAACAAAATTGTTTCTTAATAACTTTGAGAGAGAGAGAGATACCTGATGAAAGAGTAATTGTGAATCTAGCGAGTGGCTATTGAATGCATCTACATGTCTTATACTTTGTGGAAGCCTTGGAATTTCCCGAAGCTCATCGCAATTTGTAATATCAAGCCTATGTAATCTCTCAAATCTGCTTATGCTTTCTGGGAGGGTAACAATTTTTTTGCAGTACCCAATTACTAACTCTTTCAATGTGAGGGGGCAACAACAAGTGAGAATAAAATCTATTTCTGAGCGATTTGTAAAGCTATCAAGACACAGTTTTTTCAATCTTGGGAAAACATAATTGGAAAAGCCACCATAAGAATTGCACAGTGGCTGTCTATCAATCTCCACGTCCTTTTGAAATGTGACACAGCCAGAGAGATCGAGTGTCTCTAGATGTTGTAAAGTATAGATGCTACCTGGAAGTCTTACCTGTGTTAAATGCGCTTCAATATTAAGCATCTTAAGGCCAGTCAAATTCCCAAATGACGGAGGCAACTCACTAATACCCGTATTCAACAGTTCTAACTCTCCTAAACCATTCATTTCGTGCAAGATATTGGGGAACTTCTTAAGTCTCTCGCAGCCGGATAGTCCAAAAGATGTAAAAGACTTCATCGTGAGACAGCTAGGAAGAGTTTCAAGTTTGCTGCAACCCTTAAGGTCCCACACTTCAAGCTTATCAAGACGCCCCACGGAGTCATCAACCTCAACTAGGTTTTTACAATATCTAAGAATCAAATGCTTTATGTTTGGGGTCATTGATATGTCAGGTATTTTCCTAATCAATTCACACCCACCGAAGTCCACATATGTTGCGGCTTTGAATGCGCAAATCTGTAGAAGAAAAAAAAATTCGAAATTTAAAATATATTTTAATCTTTAAATTAGTATTTAAATTAGTAACAATTTATAAATACTAATGATCATACCTGCTTAATTGGCTCCTCTAATTGACTACGAGACATGTTGAGCGCAACCAGGCTTTTAGGACAAAAATTAGATGGCCAAGAAGAAAATGGATATCCATTCCAATCGAGCACCCTTAATCCATTAGGTAGATATTTAAGGCGTCCATGACAATGTACATTATGAATTGCAAGAAATCTAAGATTTTTCATCTTGCGAAATACTTTTGCCTCTAATTTCACCTCTGTTGGTTTTTTTTTAGGCGACCACAACCTTATGGCTTGAATTTTATTTGACCCCTAATTGAAAAAATGGATAAATAAATCACCAAAAAAATAATAATAATAATAATAACAATTATTAAATTTTAAACAAAAACCATTAAGAAAAGTGATTACAACTTTCATGTGATGGAAAGGGAGAAAATGAATCAGAACAACTTACCGTATCTTCAGTTAGTACTTCAAGGGCATCCTCATAACACCATAGTCTGCTACGTTCTCCTGGGTTTTCTGGTGATTCTTGTCGAACAATTTCGCGACCCATTTGTTGAAGCAAGTCATGCATTGACAATTGCTTAAATTTATTATTAGTCAAAAGACACTTATCAATAAGTTTTTTAATACCAGTTTTTGGGTATAAACCACAAGCCTCTAATATATCTACAACCTTATCATAATCCATGTTGTATCCCTTGAAGAAACATGCAATATCAAGGAAAATATGTTTTTCAGTATCGTCTAATCCTTCATAACTTATTTTCAATATTTTTTGAATATCTCTATAAGGAATTTTTTCATATTTATTTAAGGCATTTTCCCATTCAGGTTTAGTTTTTCCATACAAATCAGCACCCATTACAACTACAGCTAGTGGAAGACCTTTGGCATAATGTACAACTCGGTTTGCAAGTTCCAAATAATCTTCATTTGGTTCATGGCTTTGGAAGGCGTGCTTGCTAAATAGTTCAATAGCTTCATTTTTATCTAATCCCTTAACTTGATATGCTGACATTGATACACCATTTCCAAAAGTGGCTAGCAAGCATTTATCTCATGTTGTCATAATTATTCTACTTCCAGGAGCAAACCAATCACATTTTCCAAGCAAACATTTTAATTGGACCAAATTATCCACGTCATCAAGAATGAGAAGAACCCTCTTTTGGCAAAGAATTTTATTTATCATCTCGGTTCCTCTACATTTGTTATGCACCTTCAAACTCCTATCACCTAAGACCTCAGAAATAAGAGTATCTTGTAAATGGATTATGCCTTCATTTGTCTCTGACCTCTCTCTAACATTCTCTAGAAAAATTTTTGCTTCAAAATGATATGAAATTGTATTATAAATAGCTTTTGCAATTGTAGTTTTGCCTATTCCTCCAAGGCCATAAATCCATACCATGTGAACATCATTTGATTCAACATTTAAACATTTTAGTACATCCTCTACACGAGAATTTATTCCAACTGGGTATTCAGCAACATGAAATGGCATCTTCTTTAAAGTATACGTTGAGATATCTTCAACAATTTTTTGAACAAGTTTAGACTCATCGCAGCTGCCATTCACAGAGCATTTAACACATGTAGCAAGAGTTAGACTATAAATGAGAAATAAGAGCATAAGCTAGAATTATAATCGAAGTACTGCTAAATAAAGTAAGCGGCATGTAAATCATAAATTGAAAAAATATTACTAGTTTATTTACTTTTTTTTTTTTTTTTTTTGGGTAGCAAATTAGCTTTTTAGACGAAGTTGCATGAAATGTCTGAGTAGAGGTGGACAAGAATCCCATTACTTTATCATAATACATTTAAATTTTTATTTTTATTTAAAAATAATAATATGCTGCAGAAATTCCTAATTAATTAATTGGTAAGATTTTTTTTTTAAAAAATCATAGTTGGTAAGATAATATAATATTAAATTCTTTTATTTCGATCATTATTGCCATAATAACCAGCTTAGTAGAAGATATGAGAACAGAAGAATACTTTCATATACATATATATATATATATGGCAATTTTTATTTAACAATAAAATTCGATGGTGATAACAAAAGAAAAATCAAAACTCCAGACGAACAACTAAATAGAGTAATCACTACATTCTAAAAAAAAAAAAAAAAAAAAAAAAAAAAAAAAAAAAAAAAAAAAAAAAAAACTAGAGTAATGAGTAATCACTCAATAATACCTGTTCTTGTAGTCCCAACCAGAAAGACCAGCTGCTTCACATAGAGCTTCTCTCCACCGTTGTACTTTCTTGTTATCATTAAATTTTTCTTCATGCATATTTAATGCTTTGCCAAACTTTCCTTTTTATTTACGAATTTCTGATGGATCCACTTTGTAAAAAACAGGTCGCACCGACTGATTCTTTTTCCTACACTCAACAATTTTAGCAAGCTCATCTAAGCACCAAGTGGAGGATGCATAGTTTTCAGAAAATACAATTATTGATATGGCTGAGTTCTCAATGGTTTTGAGAAGTTCCACAGAAATTTCTTCTCCCCTTGGGAGATCATCATCGATGAAGGTGTGAATCCCACGTTGACACAAAGCGTGATATAAATGGCTTATAAAACCATGGCGGGTATCATCACCTCTAAAACTCAAGAAGACATCAAAATTCTTGGATTGGGGGGTGAAAGAGGAAGATGAGGCCATCGGGATTTATGAGCAGATGGATGAGAAGATTTGAAAAGAGAAGGAAAGCAGTGAGAGGGTTTGTCAATATAACTGAGCTAAGTGAAGGACGAATTAGGGAGAGAGTGGGTGAATGCAAGCAAGAGGAGACTCTGATGTAGTCTTACTTTCGGTGTAACAATCATCAAGTTTAAAGAAGGAAATCTGAAGAAAAGAAGAAAACTTTACTTTGTTAGTTTTCTTATAAAAAATACAAGAAAAGTAGAATCCCACTTCCACGCAATATAACAAAGTTCAATTTAACAAATTTATCAAAAATAATACAAAGTTCAAAGTGAGGCCCACACGTTTTTACTTTTCTGGGAACGTAGCTATCTTTGGTTACCACTCGATCAGATTCCAAGCACCAAACTAAAGTTTTTCCTTTTCCTATAGGTTTTCCCTCTTTTTTCCTTGAGATTGCCCAAAATTAATTCTGCAATATGCACACATCATCAGAATTCCCCCCCCTCTTTTTTCTTGAGATACACTCATTTTTATTGAAATTTTCTCCTCTCTCCTGGTCTCATCGTGCTAGAGCTAGACCCACCACAACAAAAAGGAAAAAGGAATGTAACCACCACAAAAAAAGGAAATAGGAATAAGGAATGTGTGAAATGTCCATTAAAAGATTCGGTGCCTATTGTTTTATGGGTTTTACTATTGTATCCCCTTAGTCATACATTAGTAAACCATTTAAGAAAACTTTTTATGGAATATAAATATAAAAAAAAAAATTTATATGTTTGAAATAAAAATTTTTTTTGGTTATTTGAAATTAAAAAAGATAGTTTTTTAAAGAAAAAAAATAGAAAATACTAAAACATGTTTGTAGGGTCACAATTTGTAACCCAAACTCAGAAGAATTGGGTTATAAGCCCAATGAGTCCAATACAATAAATTTGTAGAGAGTGGGTGAAAGAACTGGGTTTTTAACGGATTGACTAACAATTGACTAAGATTTCAAGTGTAACCGAGCAGGAAATTATATGTAATTATGAATGGAATGTATGTCCGAGGAGATAGTTTGATAATCAAATTACTATTTTTGAAAGATAGTTTAACACTGTGTTACAGTAGTTCTATTTCTATTCTCCTTCGTTATATTTTTTCGATCCCTATCTTATGGAGGGTCTTTCACATTATATAGAGTTTTCCAAATCATCTCCATCGTACAGTTGTTCATCATCCAACTCTGCACTCAAGTATGTGTCTTATCAAGCATCTTCTCTGGTTTTCTGTGAACGGTAGTGGTTGAAACCACTGTTCAGAGGTCTTCTCCACATTAATGGGACCAGAAAAGTTGCTGCAGTGCATTTAATGCGATGGTGGCAGCTTTTCCCTACGATATTTCTATATCTTTATCTTCTCCGTACATGCCTAAAGTCTATCCTCATTGTTGGAGTCTCTTGGAAGATCACCCAAGTCAATCGGATGCTTGCTCGACTAATATTCATCCGGTCCGAGGAGGGTAACCTCCTTGGACCTTAGCCCTCCATTCTTTTCTTACGCGACTATCTATTCTGGGGCCTCCCCAGTCATTTGCTCCTCCTCGAACGCATCCCCATTAGCAAATAGGGCTTAAGGCCCAATATAAAAATTTCGGCTTTTGCCCCCACAATGTTGTTACTAAGATTTAAATTCTAATACTAACTTATTAAATGAGACAAATTTATTAAATTAAATGCGTTTTTTCATTGATTTTTAAAAATTAGAAACTGAAAACAACCTTTTGCATGTTTTCAATTTCCTTCATAAATTAAGTTTTGATAACAATTTTTGTTTTTTGTCTATTTTGGGTTGCTAAACAAGTTTTTTAGTCTCAAAAATAGAAAATTATTTTTGGAAACAGAAAATAAGAGAAAAAAACAGTTACCAAACATATCATTTTGACAGTTTTTATAATTTTCTATAATTTTTTTTTTCAAAATGGATGGTTAGTATATACCCCCACCCTTGTTTTATTGTGCATCAAATTAAAAGATTCGGTGCCATTAATACTCGCCACCTAAAAAGCAAAAAAATTAATTAAACATAGATCCTTTATTCTTGTGCATAAAATATTAAAATTTTATACTTCCTAGCGTTCACACCAATAAG
>JAOWBE010012751.1:0-10453 GCA_028566155.1 Quercus phellos | reverse complement strand
TTATTCTTCCGTGGAGAGCCCATGGCTTTAAGGTGCTTCTTCAAGAATCTTCCAATGCTTTGCCCTATTCCTATTGGGCCTTTATTTTATCAGGGGTTCTACACAAAGGATAGGCTCGACTTTCCTTTGGCCTATGGACATAGATCCGTTAGGCCCACTCGTCTAGGCCCGTCAAGCCTTGTCTTCTGTTTTTATCCTCTTCAGCTGCCCCCTTTACCCCATTTGGTCTGTTGCTTTTTGCGGAAGGGGGCCAATTGGGGTGACGGTCAAATTAATCCTGACGGTTCGATGTTCATGGGTTGACGGATGAGATACAGACATGAACGGTGACAAATTTAAGCTTAGATGACGACTGTAAATACTGAGTGGACGGTGTCACAATCAACAAGGTGACGATTTGAACTTTATAGCTAACGGTGATAAGGATCCTTGGATGATGGTTTATGGAGTATGAGGCCGTCAGGGGTATAGAGGTCTGACAAGCTGCTAGAGGCATTTAAGGCGTACGACACGTGTCGCTTGTCGATTGGCTTGTATCTCGGATCGAAGTGCCGCTTCGTCTCCCGTGCACTCCATCTATAAAAACCAACACCCTTCCTCCCATTTCCTTTGCTTTTCGCAAAAAATACATTGTCAGAGCGAGTCCGTCACCTGTCAAAGATTCGTCTGTTCAACTCATTTACCACCAACTCTCATCCGCTCACTCTTTTCCTCGGTAAGTGATTCCATCCATTCAATTTACTTTTCTTTTAGCTTTTGTTCTCAATATGGTAAAAATTTAAGTTTCTTGCACCTGTCACCCCTTTTTTTATTTTAAACCCGTCAGTCTTAGGTTTTGTCACTATGTGTAGGCAATGTCTAGTGCGTCAAGTAACCAATCGTTCGTCTGCGACGGGGCAGGTTACGAGGAATTGTACCTGTCGGATTGTAGAGATCCAGACGAACTAAGTGAGAGGAGTCTGTCTGCCGCTTCCTCGTCCTCAAAAAATGAGGATATGGAGTTGGCTGAACCAAAGGAAGGTTCTGATGACGGTGAACAAAGAATTAAGTCAGTTATGGGTGCTGACGGACTTAGGGAATTCGTCATGCTACTAGAGTGGACGGTAAATAACTTCACGTCCACGATCAAGGAGGTGCATTTTAAAACACTTAGAGCAATCTACTAAATACCCGACCACATCCCAATCCGTCTACCCTACAAGTCAGAAAAATGCTACTATGATGGGGTGGACGATGTAGGGGTGTACGAACAAGCACTCAAAGTCGGCCTTAGGTTCCCTTTGAACTCTCTAAAGCGAGAACTTCTCTAGCACCTGGGTTTGTCCGTCAACCAGATATCCCCGAATGCCTGGAGGGTTTTCATAGCGATGGAGGTCCTGTACGGAGCTATGTCTGACGGTTCCAGATCGTTAACAGTACGGGAATTCTTCCATTGCTACAGTCCAGATGAAATTGATAAGTCAAAGGGAATGTACAGTTTTGCCTCTAGGAAGTTCGTCCTTAAAGTCATTTATGAAACCCCAAACTCTAACGCGATTGGAAGAGCCGTTACTTCTTCCTGGAGGGTGACGGTTGGATGTGTCACCCAAGGGAGACGGACTATATGCCGGTTGATAAAACTTGGGGAATATTGGATCCGTTTGGTATATCTATATCCGATGTGTTGTGAATGTGACTTTATTTTCTTTAACACTTTTACGACCGTCCTGATTACTCCGTCTCTTTATTTTTTACAGTACGACGGCGCCCACAAGTTGATATCGAGGAGTACAACTTTCTTGAAAGAATTTTTACAAAGACTAAACCAGAGGAGCGAACGTGGGCTAAGCTTGTAAACCTCAACACCGTCCATTGGTATTGTGACGGACTTGAACCCACCCCGGCGGCTATCAAGTATGAGGAGCGCACCCGTCAGCGTAAGTCCGTCAGCATTCATATTCAATTTGATTGTTTTTCTACGAACTTACCCGTCTACTTTTCAGAGATGGAAGACGCGAAAATAAGGGCAGTTATAAGAAATCAGGCCGCAAAGAGGAAGGAGACGGACGAGGGCGCCATGGGGACGGGTTCGAGCAGGCCCTCAGCAAAGAAGAGACCGTTGCTTAAGGGAGACCGTGCTCCCAAGAAGCAGAAGGTTTCGATGGAGCCTGTCATTGGTCTAATGGCGGAGGGCAACAAGACGGTGACCCCGACCAAGCATGGGGGTGGAAAAGGTCTCATGGTTCCTCCACCGGGCAATCAAAAGAAATCGCCTGTCTTGCTTCGTGAAGACCCAAAGTACGCTTTGGGGAAGCTTTCTTCAATCATTGGTAGCGAGGACTATAAAGACCTTGGAAACCACTCAACGGAGGCCATGGGGGAGACGGGCCTTTTTAGCATCGCCCAAGTAAGAGCCCGTCATAATATTGCCTGTGAATGATACTTTTATTTATTCATTATTTATTTTTTAATCCAACTTCATTTTGTCTTCAGGCTATGCTTATGACAAAGGGTTTGATGGATCGGTCTCTTCATCATGAGATGACGCTCGAACGGGTCCGTGAAAAGGCCAAGCTGGCGGAGGAGGAACTGTTCGAGCTGAAGAAGTGGAAGGTGGTGACGGAGCAGAAGCTTAAGCTCGCTGAACGGGCCAGGGATGAATATCAGAAGATGATGGAGGAGCTCGAAAAGGATTTGGAGGACAAGGAGAGTGATCTCCGTCAAGCCAAAGAAAGAGCTGTCTTGGAATATCATGACTTCGATGCCCTTTTATCAGAGCTTAGAGTTTCATATAACGACGGATTTGATGATGCACTCCGTCAAGCCAAGGCCCTGTATCCAAAGCTTGATTTTTCATTCGTCAACATCACCGTTGCGGAGGCTACATCCGTTCATCCCGATCAGTCAGATGATACGAATGAGCTTTTCAGAGAGGAGGTGCCCGTCTTCGTCACCCCTGAGATCTCGACGGTTGAAGACGAAAAAGCCCGTGAAGCCAAAGACTCCGTTGCTCCTGATGTTTAGAAAATTTTTATTTATTTTGTTCAAGTATTTTAAGAACAATTAAGTTTTGCCCGTTGTGTACTGGGTTAAGTTGTATCCGTTGTGTAGACATTTTATCTTGTTTATTTAAATCTTTCATCAATGCATCTTTATCATTTTGTTGACGATGATAGTGTAGGATCCGTCCTCTTTAAATAGTGTAGCCTTGAGAGTCCACTTGGGTGGGCTAAGTATTGGCCCTTTTTTTTTGTCCGTCTACTTTGATCGTTTAAACTGCTAATACTAGCGATGTCCGTCTACCTTGTAGACTTGTAAATTTTTTTATCTTTGTGGGGTCCGTCCACTCTATGGAATGGAATTTCGACCCTCTGTAGACTTCGTCAACTTTGTGGGCTGGGATCTTGATCCTTCGTGGGATCCGTCCACTTTAAATAAGTTTGACCCTTGTTGGGTCCGTCCCCGTTATGGAATTGGTCTTGACCCTTCGTGGGGTCCGTCCATTTTGTGGACTATGGTCTTAACCCTCCATGGGGTCCGTCCACTTTGTGGACTTAAATAGTTTTCTACCCTTGTCGGGTCCGTCCACGTTGTGGACTGGGGTCTTGACCCTCGGTGGGGTTCGTCCACTTTGTGGACTTTTTTTCCCTTGTCGGGTTCGTCCACGTTGTGGACTGGGGTCTTGACCCTCCGTGGGGTCCGTTCACTTTGTGGATTTATTTAAGTTTTCTACCTTTGTCAGGTCCGTCTATGTTGTGGACTGGGGTCTTGACCCTTGGTGGGGTCCGTCCACTTTGTGAACTTTTTAGTGTTGGAGTCCATCCACGTTGTGGTTTGTGGTCTTTAACCCTTTGTGGGGTCTGTCCACTTTGTGGGCTTGTTTAAATTTCGATCCTCGTCATTGGGTCCTTTCACTGACAGTAGTAATCTTTTAGTAGTAATAACACATAACATAGTCTGAATGTTCCTCCATAAAATTTAAAGCTGTAGAAAAAAGTACCTACCCCCTTGGGCTTAAAAGGGTACTGAAAAAGTTATTGTAGCAAAGCTTGTTCAAACAAAAAGCCAAAAAATAATCAAAAGACTAGTAAATATAAATAAACTAGGGAATAGGGGGAAGTCGACTATCATTTCTACTGGTAGTATTTCCGAAGGTGTTCCGTGTTCCGTTGGTGCTGAAGCTTCCTTTCGTCCATTGTTTCGAGGTGGTATGTGCCATTCCTCTGTCATGATGTGATCCTATATGGTCCTTCTCAATTTGGTCCAAGCTTTCCTTGTGAAGAGTCTTTAGCAGCGCCCAGTACCTTCCGTAGCACCAGGTCTCCAATCTGAAAGTCTCTATGCCTGACCTTGGTGTTGTAGTACTTTGACATGAGGTTCTGGTATCGTGCCAACCTTTGTTCTGCCATTGCTCGGTCTTCGTGCATTAAGTCTAGCTGGAGGCGCATGGCTTCTTTGTTTTTGTCTTCCATGTAGTTCTGCATGCGATAGCTGGTAAGACCTACCTCTGCTGGGATGACTGCATCAGCTCTGTATGTAAGTCGAAATGGGGTCTCTTCAGTGGGTGTCCTTGCTGTCGTCTGATATGCTCATAGTATGCTTGGTAGTTCGTCGGGCTAGATTCCCTTTGCCCCCTCGAGCCGAGTCTTGATGATTTTCAGCAATGTCCGGTTTGTGACTTCTACTTGTCTGTTTGTCTGCGGGTGTACTGGAGATGAGTAGTGATTCTTAATGCCTAGCTCTGAGCAGAAATCCCTAAACGTGCTATTGTCAAATTGCTTTCCATTGTCAGAGACAAGCACCCTCGGTATCCCATATCTGCAGATGATGTTTCTCCATACAAAGGTATGAATGCTCTTCTCCGTGATAGTGGCTAGGGGTTCTGCTTCCACCCACTTGGTGAAGTAGTCAATACCGACTACTAGAAATTTTAGCTGTCTTAAGGCCGTTGGGAAGGGACCCATGATGTCTAGTCCTCATTGCGCAAACGGCCAAGAAGCCGTCATAGGTGTGAGCTCCTCTGATGGCTGCCTGATCAGATTACTGAACCTTTGACATTTATCGCAGGCCTTGACGTAAGCTTGGGCGTCTTTGAGCATAGTGGGCCAGTAGTACCCAGCTCGGATCAATTTGTGTACTAAAGACCGTGCTCCTGAGTGATTTCCGCAGATCCCCTCGTGAACTTCTCTCATTACGTAATCTGCTTCATCATGGCTCAAACACCTCAGGTACGGTTGAGAGAAACCCCTCTTGTATAAGACATCCCTGATTAGCATGAATTGTGAGGCTTGGACTTTCAACTTCCTTGCAGCGTCCTTCCCGTCTAGCAGAGTGCTTGACTATAGATATGCTATTAAAGGCGTGGTCCAATTCTCTTCGACAGCTATTTCCTGCATTTGCGCTCCATCATCAATAAGCGAGGAGGTTTGAACAAAAGATAATACCTGCTCAGATGCATTCATAAACTCTGCGGAAGCTGCTTTTGCAAGACGGTCGGCGCATTCGTTTTCCTCCCTTGGGATTTGAACGAATTTGACCTCGAGGCCGCTGATTCGACTCTTCACTTCCTCCAAGTACTTCTTCATTCTCTCATTTCTACACTCGTAATCGCCGTTGATTTGGCTTGTTATTACCTAGGAATCGCAATGCATGATCATGTTCTCAGCATTTGCTGCCCTTGCGAGATCCAAACCAGCTACCAAGGCTTTATATTCGGCCTCGTTGTTGGTTGTAGGGAAATCTAGCCTTATCATGCATTCAATTTTATCCCCCTCAGGTGTTTGTATAACCACACAGGCACCTCCTAAGCGTTGATTTGATGACTCGTCCGTGTTTATGCTCCATAGTCTGTGTCCTTCTGCCCCTTTGTCTTCTGACTGAGTATACTCAACTATGAAGCCTGCCACTACTTGCCCTTTTACTGCAGTTCGCGGACGATACTGTACATCAAATTCGCTTATCTCAATTGCCCATAAGGCCATCCTTTCGGCCGCCTCTAGGCTGCTCATTGCTCTTTTCAAAGGTTGGTCCGTTAGAACTACGATGGTGTGAGCCTGGAAATATGGTTTGAGCTTTCGCGCAGCGGTTATAAGTGCAAAGGCCAACTTCTCCATCCTGGGGTATCTTTCTTCCGCTCCTCGAAATGCCCTGCTTATGAAATAGACGGGCCGTTGCGAGCCTCCCTCATCTCTTACTAAGGTCGCGCTAACTGTTGCTTGCGAGACCGTTATGTAGAGGTATAGTTCTTCTCCTGGCATGGATGGGCTGAGTAGTGGTGGGGACGAAAGGTATTTCTTCAAGTCCTCGAATGCCTTCTGGCACTCGTCCATCCATTCAAAAGATTTTTTCAGTACTCGAAAGAAAGGCAGACACTTATCCGTTGCTTTGGAGACGAACCTGTTTAGGGCCGCAATTTTTTTGTTCAAGCTTTGCACTGCTTTCACTGTCCTCGGGGGTTCTAGCTCTAATATGGCCCTTACTTTCTCCGGGTTGACCTTTATACCTCTTTGGGACACCCTAAAGCCTAAGAATTTCCCGACTGTCACCCCGAACACGCACTTGCTTGGATTCAGCTTCATGTTATACGACCGAAGAGTGTTGAATGTCTCCTGGAGGTCGTTCAGGTGGTCGTTCTTGCACACACTCTTCACTAGCATGTTGTTGACATAGACTTGTACGTTCCTTTCGAGTTGGTGCATGAACATTTTATTCATTAATCTCTGGTACATTGCCCCTGCGTTCTTGAGTTCAAACGGCATCACCTTGTAGCAAAAAAGTCCCTGACTGGTGACAAAAGAAGTTTTCTCTTGATCCTCTTCTTTCATTTTGATCTGATTATAGCCTGAGAAAGCGTCCATGAAACTCAGGAGTTCGTGTCTGGCTGTCGAATCTACCAAGGTATCTATCCGAAGGAGTGGATAGCTATCTTTTGGCACGCCTTATTGAGATCCATGAAGTCAACGCACATCCTCCACTTTCCGTTATTCTTCTTGACCATGACCACGTTTGCTAACCAGTCGGGGTAGTATACTTCTCGGATAAAACTAGCTTCTAACAGTTTCCTAACTTCTTCTGCTACTGCTTTGTCTCGCTCTTGTGCGAACACCCGTTTTTTCTGTCGGATTGGTGAGGAGGCTGGGTTAACATTTAGTCTATGGACTATTACCGACGGATCGATCCCAGTCATGTCTTCGTGACTCCACGCGAATACATCCTGATTCATCCTTAGGAAACCTGCTAGGTCTTGACGTATCATCGGGCTGGCCAAAGTGCCCATTCTGGTCGTCCGTCCAGGTCTTGATTCATCGAGGATTAGTTCTTCCAACTCCTCAACCGGTTTTGCCGTGGTCCATTGTTCTCCTTTGCACATGGTCTGCTGATGATCCTCTATTTCTAGCATGGCGATGTAGCACTCACGAGCGGCCACCTGGTCTCCTCGTAACTCTCCAATCCCGTATTCCGTAGGGAATTTGATCATTAGGTGGTATGTTGAGGTTGCTGCTTTCCACAAGTTCAGCGTGGCTTGCCCGAGTATACCGTTATAAGCGGACGAACAGTCGACCACTAGGAAAGTTACGTCCTAAGTGATTTGCTGCAGATAGTCACCGACTGTCACTGAGAGTGTGATAGCTCCTAACGGGAGTACCCTCGTTCCCCCAAATCCAACCAAGGGAGCATTTGTTGGTGTCAATCGTGCTCTGTTAATTCTCATCTGCTGGAACGCTGGGTAGTATATGATGTTTGCTGAGTTGCCGTTATCGACCAGCATCCGATGCACATTGTAGTCTCCTACTCGTACATTGATGACAAGTGCATCATCGTGTGGGTGGTGGAGGCGTCTCGCGTCCTCCTCTGAGAATCCAATAATTGGGCTTTTCCTCCGTGCTATCTTGGGTACAGAGCCCGTTAGCTGGACATTCTGGACCATCCTAAGGTAGGTCTTTCGGGCCTTCTTGGACGATCCTGTAGTTGCCGTCCCCACTATTATGATCCTTATGTCCCCAACAAGGGGTCTCGGATGGTCGTTCTCCCGTCGAGGGGCTTGTTCCCAAGGATGTGTATCCGTTCTCTCCTTCTCTGATGAGGACCTCGATTTGCTGTTTTAAATCATAGCAATCTGCAGTATCATGACCATGGTAACAATGGAAACGACAATACTATTTTATTGATTGCTTGGTTGGATCGCTCTTCAGCTTTCCTGGAAATGTCAGGGCCCCTTCGTCTTTGATCTGCATTAGTACTTGGTCTAGCGGGGTGTTCAGGGGAGTGAAGCTTGTAAATCTTCCTCCTGGGGCTTGGAACGCCTTTCATCGCGTCTGTCTCTCATCCTTGGTTTCTTCCTCCCTTGGTCCTGACGTGCATCTTTAGGTCTCTCCCTCTTTCTGGGTTTGTCTTCCCTAGCTAGTAGTGCGTCCTCTGCATTCATGTATTTTGTGGCCCTATAAAGTACCTCAGACATGGTCTTCGGGTCGTTTTTATATAGAGAGAACACGAATTTTCCCTTCCGTAAGCCATTGGTGAAGGCTGCCACCAAAATCTTGTCGTCGGCCTCATCAATAGAAAGTGCTTCTTTGTTCAAGCGAGTTATGTATGACCTCAGCGTCACGTCCTCCCGCTGCTTGATGCTTATTAAGCACGCTGTAGACTTCTTATACCTGTGTCCCCCAATGAAGTGCGAGGTGAACTGGGCATTTAGTTCCTTGAAGGTGTTGATTGAATTGGGCATTAATTTGTTGAACCGGATTCTTGCTACGCCCTTCAGCGTTGTAGGGAAGGCCCTACACATGATCTTGTCTAGTACTCCCTGGAGGTGCATTAGGGTTTTGAAGGTTTCCAGATGATCGAGTGAGTCCTTGACTCCATCGTAGCTCTCAATCTGCGGCATTCGAAATTTCTGTGGCAGGGGACAGGAATTGACGGGTATCGTGAACGGCGAGTCGGTTCTATTCACCAAATCGTCAAGGTCGCTGGAGACGCGTCCCTTGAGGGCATTCATCATGACCTCCATTTGTTCCTTCATTGCCTGCATCTCCGCAAAAATGGGTGGTGGGGCTATATCCGTGAGAGAGGGCATGCTCAAGTTCCGTCGTTCGGGTCTGCTGGGCTCGTTACTGCCCTCTGGCCTTTCAGGTCCCCCTCGTTTGGAGCTATTCCCCTGGTTTTCCTCTTGGACGTTATGTCCCGCGTCCTTTTGATGTAGTTGCTCCTCCAGATCATGATTCTATTTTGTGAGGCACTCTACCACAGCCGCAAGGGTCTGGACCTGTCTTTCTAGCGTAATGGATCTCGGCGGCTCGTCTTCTTGAACGTTGTTGGTGGTGGCCATCGAGCGTATGAGTACCATGCAACTCTTGTGTCTGGAAGGTGACAAGTCTGGCTTAAACAGTCACCGTTTCCCATAAATGACGCCAACTGATGATGCCGTAAATCTCACCAGTGAGAAACACGATCCTTACGCTCAAATAAGTCACCTACACAAAAGAAGAAAACAAAAAGACCTTGCAGAAGGCACCGGTGTGGTGTTGGCTAAATACCCTCCGAATGTCAAGTTAGAAATATTCTCACAACTCTAGAGCGCTAGAAAGGGGTTAATTATGCGTACCTTGATGCAAGGGGGCATTGGGGCTTTTATAGTAGTGAGGTTTTGCCTCCCTTCCTTGTAGCCCAAGTTATTTCTTTATAGGACTCTTCCTTGAGGAATCCAAAACGTGGTGGACAAGTTATTTTTCCATGGAGAGCCCATGGCTTTAAGGTGCTTCTTCAAGAATCTTCCAATGCTTTGCCCTATTCCTATTGGGCCCTTATTTTATCAGGGGTTCTACATAAAGGATAGGCTCAACTTTCCTTCGGTCTATGGACATAGATCCGTTAGGCCCACTCATCTAGGCCCGTCAGGCCTTATCTTCTGTTTTTATCCTCTTCATATATATATATATATGTATGTATTAAACAATAATAATTTGATATGAAATTTTATTATACTATCAACTTAAAGATAACTAGTCGCTAACTTGTATGATGCACAGAAAAACTATTGACTTTGAAAAAAAATCCAACAATGTGTAAATAAACATTCTAAAAAAAAAATAATAATAATAATAATTGAAATTAATCCAAACAAATAATTAATCAACCAAAAATATAGTTTTTAATTAGAAAACAAAAAATCACATGAACCTAAATAAAAAGCATTTAAGGTTTTTTTTTTTTAGAAGGAAGAACTTTCTATTATTAAATGACGGGTAAATCAGATACAATGAAAGAAAAAATGTCTGGAGGAACATACTCTATCCAGACTAGTAAAGGAAAAGACAATCTAACTTTCTGGGCTAAGGCATATGTTACTGCATTTCCTTGCTGACTGACATGAGAGAAAGAGAAACTGTAATACCCCAAAAAAAAAAAAAAATAAAAGGAAGGTTATTTAAGTAAATTTGTTTATGGGGACAATTTTATAATTAATAATTATAAGGGA
>JAOWBE010012735.1:0-10454 GCA_028566155.1 Quercus phellos | reverse complement strand
GTGTGTGAAGCAGAGGCAGCCTTTTTCCTTTGGGTTTGGAGAGTGAAGAAGAATAATGAGAGATTTTGGAAGTTAGGCAGCAAAAAATTCTTAGGTTTTATTTTACCATTTTTTTTATTTATGATTTCTCAAATTTTGATTTATGGGCTTTTAATTTCTGAGATTAAGAACTAAAATATTCTTTTGGACTTATTTTTTTTCCGGAGTTTAAGTTGGGCTTTAAAAAATAAAGGGTCAGGTTCTGAGGTTCATGGTGAGGGTGTGCAAATTTGTATTCCAGGGGGATCAAAATAATTTTTTTTTAATATTATATATATATATATATATATAAAATTTCAGGTCAGAGGGTTCATTTGAACCCCCTGACTATAATGTACCGCTGCCCCTGTTAAACGAATTAAGATTCCTTAACCCTAACATGACATATTTATTAAACGTATTAGTCATGTCAACTAGTTTATCATATTTCATCAAAGCAAAAAAAAAAAAATACAAATTTTGGTATTAATCTAATTGATCTGTACTATGAAAAACCAAACAAATAAGGTGAAGTGAGGTGAGATTGAGGCCCGAGTGTAAAAGGCAACCATGGGGCTTGGGAAAATTCAACTACGAAAGAAAATAAGTCTATATGCCTAGAGTTTAAAAGGAAAAATTATAGAGTCCTCTAGTGGACCATGTCACTTGTCCACCATTCCACTAAAAAACTTCCAGTTGTTTAAAATTGCTGAGTCAGTAATTAATTCCTGTTAAAAAAAGTTTATAACTAACAATTTTAAACAGGTGGAAGTTTTTTAGTGGAATGGTGGACCACATCACTTGTCCACCATGTAGATCTTATAATTTCTCGTTTTGAATGGTGTATTTGTAAAATGACATTTAGTTAAATGAGTCATTGAAAAATATTGCATGATTAAGTACTTTAACCTCGATGAGTTAGCTGGTACTCCCCAAAATGTGATAACATTACTGAGTTCCTAGAAACGAGTAAGGAAGATCTCGGACTAGATGAAGGAAAGCACTATACCCATCCGTAGAATAACTAAGGGGTATTTATGTAGAAACCATCACGAACAATCGTCGTTTAACGTGTCAAATGAGTTCTGTGGGTTAGATATGAACATGAGTCAATTGTTTCAACCTAAATATGACACGAACCTGTTAAGAGTATCAACCCATAACTTGGTAACTTTGCGTCGTAGGTCGTGTTAAATTTTGTCATCCCTAAAGGCAAGTTAAAATGTGAAGATTAAATTATTTTCATATATACTATATGTTATAGTAGTGTAAAAAAATTCACAAGGTTTTGGTTTTGTGGTTTCTAAGGCCTTATAAGATCTATTAGATCTTAAGTTCAAAACTCCTAACCAATATTTTAGGATTATTCAAGCTCTCAAATAGCTTTAGACACCCACAATATAATAAAAATAAAATAATAATGTAAAACAATTATAAACTTTTTCAACAAAATCAAATAATCAAATATTTAAAAAATCCACGTATACGTTTTAATAAAAAAAGAAAATTCCACGTCAAACAAAAAATTTTGAAAAAATTAATTGAAAGAAACAAATAAAGAAAATGATTTTTTTTTTAATCCACAATTTCTTTTATTTTCTTTTTCTATTCTTCTTGCGCTTTCTTACCTCCCAAACACAAAGAAATTTGAAAATCCCAACATTATGAAACCCTTTACCAAATTAAACACACAAATAGAACCTAGCAAACACCAATCACGAACAAACACAGAAAAGATCTCAACCTGCCCAAACCATATCAATCCTTTCACCACTCTAACGATTCCACTTCACTAGTACATACATGATATTATTATCCTTTCCTATGGCTATGGTGGCTAGCAAGTGAATGAGAACAAAAGAAACACAAAGTGGATGAGTATAGATTTGATTAAGGAAATCATGAACTCTGTGGACAAATTTGGGATAATTTTCTGACGATTTTATTCAAGAGAGCTCTACTAGTTTTTTACCAGAATTTACAACATAATCTCCAGAAGAATAAGGACTCAAATAAAAAATAAAGGACTCACAACAACTACTACTACTACTTAGCAAAAGACATTAAAACGCTTGATAATGTTAACATTGAAATAACAATTGGAATTGAACTCAAACTCTAAACTAATTGAAGATGATATGATGATATCCCACAAGACCCACATTTGGGTCCTAATCCTTTATCGTTTCGACACCCACCAACGTTGCTCAATTGATCTGAGTAGACCCACCACCATCAAGCCAACACCAATGCCTTGACCCATCGAGATTGAGATTCCCCATCAAGCCCAAGCTCCATTGTGACCACTCTGATCTAAGAGAGGGAGAGAGAGAAAGAGAAATAGAAAGAGAGCTATCATGTGAGAGAAGGGTCTGAGTGTGTTTGCTGGGAAATATATGAAAAGAGAAAGAATAAAAAAGAAAATTTGAGTGTTGATAATTGTGGGCCCGTTTGGTATGTGTGTTTAAAAACTGAAAATTGTTGTTTAAAAATATTTGTGAAAATACGTGTAAATGAAAAAGTGTATTGAAATGTGTGATTAGTGTTTGGTTTCAGATTGCTGTGTTTGCTAGGTATTGTGTTTGGTAAAGAATACAAAAGTAAATAAAAGAAATTGACGATTTTTTTGGTTGACGTGGATTTTTATTTTCATTGAAATGCTCATGTGGCTTGTTTAAGGTTTGATTATTTGATTTTATATTATTATTTTAGCCATGTATGCACTAACAATGAAAACCGTTTGTCACATATGCATTTTCCGTTAGTGAGTTAATGGTATGGACTAAATTGATTATAAGTTGAAAATAACAATGACCAAATTGACTGCTATCAAAATATAATAACCAAATTAACTGTGACACCAAAATGTAGGGACCAAAATGGTGTTTTTGCCAAAATATGAAATAGACAACTTGAGTACCCAAATTTCAAAAAACTAAATATTATCTTTTCACATGTAGACATATATACATGTTACTTTTGAAGGGAGCATCTAAATTTTAGTATATACATAAATTATTATTATTTTTTAAATCATTGACTTTTGGGGGAGGGGATAGATGTCCTTGGCCCCTTAGTGGCCCTGCCACTGCCAAGAAGTGCTAACTAGTTAAGCTAAATGGTTATTGACTTAATGTGGTATATAATCTCAAACGATTACAATTTAACAACTTAGTTGGAGAGAAATCTACAGGTTGTCTTGTATGCATGATTAGCAGATTAGTTTTAATCATTTTGAGACCAATATTAGTCTCATCATGAGGCTAACTTTAAAAAAAGAACAAATTAAGATGAGAGAAATCTGTAATATGAGAAATTTAAAGATACAGTACCTACCTTTATGAAGGCAATTAGAGAGAGAGACAAAGAGAAAGACAAAAGGAAAGAAAAAACAATATAATAAAATTTATTAAAAACAAATGGTATGTTCATACATTCTTAACTAAGTTTTGAGTGATTACCTTCTTTTGAAATTAGTGGGAATAGATGCGCATGATTAGATTTGTTTTTTAGTATTTGAAGATTGAAGAGAAAAAAATAATAAAGATGGAGAGACATGTATGGTCTGTTTGGATACCATTTATTGCTAAAAACTGAAAACTTATTGCTTAAAATACTGTAGTTAAATAATTTTTAAACTATGAATAGTGCCTGTGGGACCCAGTTTTAAAGTTATATTTGCGTTTTTCCATACTTGCGGGTCTCGTGCGCTAGGTCTCGTGAGCAGTGCACGAGCCCTAGGAAAAAACGCAAATGCCTGCCGCATTTGCTATCCAAACTCACATGTAGAGTGAAATAACTACTTGCTATTGAGAGTATAATATTAATGAGAACATGGAAGTAGATGCGTTCAAGAGAGCAAAGGTGGGGAAAAAAAAACTTATACGTAACTTTTTAAAAAAGAATAACTGTTTGTTGGTAAACTACTCTTTTTTTTTTAATAAAAAAAAATTATTTAAAATTTAGAATTTTTAAAATCAGTAATTATACATGTCAAAACTCCTTTAAATATTAATATACATAGTTTTAAAAACTGGACCAGATCAGCAGATTCAATTAGTTCAGGGGCGGCGGTACATTATAGTCAAAGGGTTCAAATGAACCCCCTGACCCAATTTTTTTTTTTTTTTTTTTATATATATAATGTGGGGACAAAGAACTCAGCAGCCCCGGCCCACTTCATACAAGGCCCAAGGCCCATGCCAAGGAGGAAGAAACACCCGAGGATGAACAAAGAGAGTCCTAGTTGCCAAGAGACATCGCCGAGGACAATCCTATCCTCGGCCAACTGAAATCATAAGAAAGAAGAGCGGCATGCCCTTAAAGACAGCCTCCCCGGGCGTCCCAAGCAAAAGGTACTAATACAGTGGGCTAGCCATGGGAGCATAGTGGAGGAGCAATTCTAGGAGAAAGCTGTCACCTTCGTATTAAATGCCCACAGCTGATGATCTGGCCGCATTAATGAAGAAATGACCCCTAAATAGTATCACCTTGGTTACTGCCACTCACAGAAAACTGGAGAAGGCGGCAAATGGGACAAGCACTCAAGTAGCAACCTGCATGATCAACAAATGAAGGGCCAAGATCAATGGAAATGAGGTATATAATGTAAGAAACCCTCTAGGAATGGGGGATCGAAAAAAAAGAGATCAAGGGAAGACGGTTGATGTTTTTACCACCTTAGAAAGCCTTTGTAACTAAGCACTGAAGAACCAAGAAGAGGAACCAGTCCCTGGATTAAGCCCGAGGATAAAGTTTCACACTTCCCTCCACGTGTTTGATTATTAAATCTATTTACGATCATGTCCAGTTGTTGCAATCCTCACTAAGGCCCAGTTCTTGAACCTATTCTCTATAAAATTTATTGTATTGAGCCTGTTGGGTTTGAGCTTATTCATGTAACAGTAGAAGCACTCAAACCCAAAACCTACAATTGGCGCCGTCTGTGGGAAGAACTTGTGTGCTAGTAAGGACAACAATCGAGCATGGTAGGACTAGGTCCTCATAAAGCAGGCTCCCATCAACCTAAGCCGGCTAGATCCCAGTAACAAGTCAACTTTCCCAACCCTGAGCGTGATCGAAGTGAAGAGAACGAAAGTTTTCCAGAGGGGAGTGTAAACACCACTCAAACCAGCAGAAGCCATTCTCGTGTAGGCAGCCACGAATCCTAGAGACAGAACGACGAACAAGCCATGCAGCGAGAGATAAACGACTTGAAGAGAAAACTGCGCCATGCACAACGAAGACAATCTCATTCTAACCCTGACTTGCCCTTCGATGATGAAAGCGATGACGACTATAGGCAGAGATCGAGAACCCCTCAAAGCGAGACCTTCTCTCATGAAGAAAAGCATTACCAGAGGCGCAAACGCAGAAGCCCATCTCCTAAGGGCCTGGGACACGATGTCATGAGTAAGGCACTGGATCAACTCTCTAAATCACGTTTCACACGCCGTATAAAAGGGCTATACTCCCTCGGTGATTCCAGCAGCCGGCTTTCACCCTTTATAACGACAACACGAACCCCGTGGAGCATGTGAGCCAGTTCAACCAAAGGATGGCTGTCCACTCTAAAAACGAGGTGCTAATGTGCAGGGTTTTCCCATCCAGCTTGGGACCAATGGCGATGAGGTGGTTCAATGGCTTAAAGGTGAATTTTGTGGATTCGTATGGACAGCTCACCCAATCCTTCGACTTTCGTTTCGTTACAAATAGCAGAGCCCCTCGGCCCTTGAGTGCGTTGCTATCATTATCCATGTGTGACAGAGAAACCCTGAAGGCTTACTCGGGCAGATATTGAGAGATGCATAACGAAATGGATGGCAACTTTGACGATGTCGCCATTAACACCTTCAAGAACAGCCTCCCAGCCAAGCACGGCTTGAGGAAGTCTTTGACTGGCAAGCCTGCCATCAGTGTGCGCCAACTAATGGATCAGATCGACAAGTATAAGTAGGTAGAGGAAGACCAGCTACAAAGGAAGGGAAAGGAGAAGGTTATCCCTCAGGAGATGAGGGATTTCAGGTTGGACCGATATAACAGCAACCGCCCGAGAAGAGATTTCGAAGGGTAATCCAGAGCAACCAACGCACAGACTGTTAGTGCTATGTTCCGAGAACCAGTGCATCGGGTGTTGAAGAAAATTAAGAACGAACCATACTTTAAGTGGCCGAATAAGATGACGGGGGAATCTGCGAGGTGCAATCAAAACTTTTATTGCCAATACCACCAGGACTACGGACATACCACGGAGGATTGCAGGAACATTTGGAATTACCTGGACTAGCTAGTCCGAGAAGGAAAGCTAAAACACCTTCTGCACCATTCTAATGGTCATCAAAGCCAAACCCGTCAAGAACCCTAGAGAGACGCTGCCCTGAAGCCACTCGTGGGGACGATCAATGTAATCCTGGCTGCACTAAGAAGAACTAGCACACGCCCTCCACGAGTGCTATTTATGGCCCAACTGCCTGTCGAGGAGCCCCAGCCAGAGCCGAAGAGGGCTAAAGTGAATTTTCATCCAACCTTGAGTTTTTCAGAAGAGGACAAGATCGGAACCACCTAGCCCCATGACGACGCGCTGTTGATCACTCTCAGAATAGGAGATTACGACGTGAAAAGAGTGATGGTGGATGGTGGCAATGCTGCCGAGGATATGTACCTTGATCTCTATAAGGGGCTGAATTTGAAACTGGAAGATTTAACGCCCTACAACTCTCCTTTGATGAGCTTCGACGTAAAACTAGTTATTCCAAAGGACATGATCAGGTTACCCATCCAGACCGGCCTAGAGATAGTGGAGGTGAACTTTATCGTGGTAGACACCTACTCTCTATATACAGCCATCGTCGACAAGCCCTGACTCCATACTTTGGGTGCTGTTGCCTCCTTTTTGCAACAAAAGGTGAAATTCTCATCAGGGGGCCAGGTCCTCGAAATCCGTGGTTGCTAATCCATGGCAAGGTAGTGTGTAGTGGCCGTCATTTCGCATCGGCTTGACGCAAAGTCCTCGGTCTCTGCTAAAAGGGTCTTATAGCAGTCAAAGGACCCGGTGTCGCCCCCTAATACAGCTTCCAAGGAGACAAAATGCGAGGACTTGGAGAAGGTAGTCGTTAGTGATACCTCGAAGAAGTTCTTTCAGGTAGGGGCACAACTGCCCCCTCAAGAGAGGGAAGAGTTGGTCAAATTTCTTAAAAGGAATATTGACGTATTTGCATAGGATGCCTGTGATGCTCCAAGAATTGACCCAGCCTTCATCTGCCACCATCTCAACGTCAACTCTTCCATCACTCCCAAAAAGCAGCCACCCCCACGCCCATCAAGAGAGCATGCTGATGCGATCAGAGACGAAGTGACGAAATTTAAGCATGGAGGGGCTATCAAAGAGGTTTTTTACCCAAAATTGTTGGCCAACACTGTGGTAGTCAAGAAGAGAAGTGGAAAGTGGCGAGTTTGTGTAGACTTCACGGACCTAAACAAAGCATGCCCAAAGGACCCGTTCCCCATGCCTCAGATAGACTAGCTGGTGGACGCAACAGCGGGCCATCCTCGGATGAGTTTTCTAGATGCCTTTCAGGGCTATCATCAAATACTGCTGGCCCTGGAGGATCAGGAGAAGACAACATTTGTGACGCCTACTGGGAACTACCACTACAAAGTAATGCCGTTTGACCTGAAGAACGCAGGTTCCACCTATCAAAGGATGATGACGAGAATGTTCAAGCCACAGTTAGGCAAGAACATCGAAATCTATGTGGATGATATGGTGGTAAAGAGTAAGGAGGTGTCCAAACACTTGGGAGACCTCGGCAACACCTTTTATGTCTTATGGAAGCACAAGCTGCGCCTGAACGCCTCCAAGTGCTCTTTTGGCGTGGGATCAGGCAAGTTTCTAGGCTACATGGTTACTCACAGGGAAATTGAGGTCAACCCTGACCAGATCAAGACCATTAATGACCTAAAACCACCGCGAAATGCCAAGCAGGTCCAAAAGCTTACTGGGATGATCGCTGCCCTGAATCGATTCATTTCCAGGTCGGCGAATAGATGTAGACCGTTATACCTCTTGATCAACAGGTGGAAAGGATTTGAATGGTCCGAGGACTGTACTGTGGCCTTCCAGTAACTCAAGAAATATCTATCACGACTATCATGTCTAGTTCTGCGGCCGATGAAGTCCTATACGTATATATTGCTGTGGCCCCTCTTGCTGTGAGCTTGGTACTAATATAAGATGACAACAGCCTTCAAAGACCGGTTTATTATGTGAGCAAGTCGCTACATGAGGCTGAGGTCAGATACTTACCCCTAGAGAAGGCCATACTAGTTATGGTCCATGCTACGCGAAAGCTTCCCCATTATTTCCAAGCCCACACAGTGGTTGTTCTAACTCAATTGCCCTTGAAGTCCATACTTCGGACTGCTGATTACACTAGAAGGATTGCCTTATGGAATACGATTCTGGGAGCTTTCGACATCAAGTACATGCCTCGGACCTCTATAAAAAGCCAAGTCCTAGCTGACTTGGTGGCCGAATTTGTTGAACCACCAGTAGAAATAGTAACAGAACAGCACAACGTGGATGGAAAATCAGTTGGCGTAATCTCTATGCCAGGACCCTCATGTTGGAAGGTGTTTGTTGATGGCGTAGCAAATCAAAGGGGATCCAGAGTGGGGCTAGTCTTAGTATCTCTTGAGAAAACTATCATAGAGAAATCCCTGAGACTTGGGTTCTCGGCCACAAATAACAAAGCTGAGTACGAAACCTTGTTATAAGGAATGGCCATGGTGCAGAAAATGGGAGGAAAGACAGTAGAGATGTTCTCGAACTCGAGAGTGGTAGTAGGCCAGGTAAAGGGAGAGTTAGAGCCCAGAGATGCAAGGATGCAAGAGTACTTAAGTCAGGTCAAACGCTTGCAGCCAAACTTTGATCTGTTCAGTTTGTCACACATTTCCAGAAGTGGAAACACCCACGCAGATTCATTGGCCACGCTTGCTACCTCTTCGGTAGGGGGGCTTTCTCGAATTGTTTTCGTCAAGCATCTGGATAGAGCAAGTGAGGTTGCGAAAGGCATGGTCCGTATCCATGAGGTCAGAGTGGGTCCTAGTTGGATGGACCCCATAGTAAAATTCCTCAAAGACAATATCCTGCCTGAAGATAAGTCAGAGGTTGAAAAAATACGAAGAAACGCCCCTCGGTTCTGGTAGTCTGAGGATCACAAGTTGTACAAGCGCTCATATTCTAGGCTGTATTTACTATGTATTCACCTTAAGGCATCGGAGTTACTGCTTGAAGAACTGCACGAAGGGATCTGTGGGAGTCATATAGGAGGAAGATTTCTGTCGCACCGAGCCATCACCCAGGGCTATTGGTGGCCAGGAATGCAAAAGGAAGCCTTGAAATATGTTAAGAAATGCGACTAGTGCCAAAGGTTTGCCCCGAATATCCATCAGGTAGAAGGAGTTCTCAACCCTCTACCCAGCCCATGGTCGTTCGTCCAGTGGGGCCCAGATATTGTAGGCCCCTTCCCCAAGGCAGCAGGAAATAAGAGATATTTGTTGGTCGGCACGGATTACTTCACCAAATGGGTCGAAGTTGAGCCACTAGTTAACATCAGAGACACAGATGCTAAGAAGTTCATCTGGAGAAACATTGTTACACGATTCGGGGTCCCTCAAACCCTTATTTCAGATAATGGACTCCAATTTGATAGCAAGGGCTGCAGAAGATACTGTTGTGAACTGGGGATCGCAAACAGGTACTCAACCCCAGCTTATTCTCAGGGAAATGGGCAAGCTAAAGCTGTCAACAAAGTCATTGTCAATGGGCTTAAAAAAAGACTGGATGATGCCAAGGGGAGATGGGTAGAAGAACTGTCACACGTCTTATGGACTTATCAGACTACACCGCGACGGTCAATAAAAGAGATGCCTTTCGCCATAACCTATGGGGCCGAGGCTGTGATCCCCCTAGAAGCAAACTTCCTAACGCTGAGAACGAACTTCTTTACTCCAAGTGGCAATGATGACCTATTGGGGGAAAGCCTAGATCTGATCGAGGAAAGAAGAGAAAAAGCAATGATCCAATTGGTCTATTACTACCAGAAGCTCAAGCAGGGGTATGATGCCAATGTGAAGTTGAGGCCATTAGCACCAGGGGATTTAATATTAAGGAAAGTTATGGGTGTTGTCAAGAATCCATGATGGGGAAAGCTCAGACCTAATTGGGAAGAACCATACCGAATTACTTCAGTAGCTAGAATAGGTGCATACTACTTAGAAGACTTAGATGAAAAAGTTGTACCTCGTCCATGGAATGTAAATAACCTGAAAATGTATTATTATTAACAAAAGCATATCTAATTCAAATTCTTAGTCCGTTATGATTATATGTCTTGTATTTTGGCAAAAACCTAAGTACTAGACAGAATTAAGGT
>JAOWBE010012624.1:0-10460 GCA_028566155.1 Quercus phellos | reverse complement strand
GAACTTATGTTCCATAGTAGTTAATGGAGGACTTGGCACATAGTAGTCCAACCTAATGAACTTGTCCATCCTTTGTTAAGGACGGACGAGGTTGTTAGGGAAGATTGCTTTGCGTATTTATTTGTGTAAGGCTCGTCCATCCAAATAATTATAAGGATGGACGAGCTCCTCATGAGATTTCATTTGTCCAAAGACAAATGAGGTCATCAAGGACGCCTGGAATGATCGTCTTGTGTTTGGTTCGTTCTAACTGATCCTTGAACAGATAAGCCATATGGACGAGTCTAGGAGTTGTGCTTTTTGTAACACTATCAGTTGCCCCCTTGTCCATATGGATCGTCCAAAAAATTAGGTAGCTTGCCGACATGTCCTTGAACGCACATAACTGGTGTCAATAGATCGATGCGCCATGTGTCATTTTTTTATTGGCGATTAGTCTCGTCGATTTAGTTTTTCAAGGGAGGTGTCACGTGTCATTCTTATACTGGTGGTGTCGTTTTGTATGCTTTGTTGGGTTGCCTATAAATAGTGGAATTCCTCCCCTACCCTCTCACACTTCTAGAAATTTCCTTCTTGACATTCCTCGTCTATAGCCTCGTCTAGAAGCTCCTCTGCGTCTTGAGTCCTCTTCCGTCTAGAGCCAGGTATTCTTCTTTTTCTTGTCTATAGGTTTTAAGTTTCCAAAAATTTCTGAGGTTCTTTCTTCATCTAGCAATAGCATAGAAAAAGAAATAGACAAGTATCACGACGATACCAATTATAGTGGTTCTAGTGGTAGTAGTCATAGTACTGAGGGGAGTTCTACAGATGAGGGATATACTTCGGGTGTACCTGGGCTTCCTACAGAAGTTATCCAGGAACAGCTTAGAAAGGCTTCTGGTTCTCAGGCCGGTTCCCCGTCCAACGTCCCTCCCTCTGATCTGATAGACGAGGTGGAAACCGTCTATAGTTGTGTAGTAGGTATTTATTCCAAGATGAGTGAACAAAGACTTAATAATCTTAAAATTTGGTATCAAATCCCAGACGAGTTTAACCCTAGGTTACCTGTCCATGGAGAATGGTGCTGTTTCCCTCGTTTTGGAATAGGCGTCTATGAGGCTTACTTCTTAGGTGGTCTTAGGTTGCCATTAAACGCATTTGCTAGAGAGTTGTTAACTAGATTAGGTTTAGGTGTATGTTAGTTGAGTCCTAATGCGAGGAGATTAATTATTTCCATGCAAATTTTGTGGAAGGAAGTGTTTGGTGGTAACTGTCCTCTCACGGTGGACGAGTTTCTTTATTGTTATAAGCCCTCCGAAATAAATCAATCCAATGGCTTTTACCAATTCACGGCTAGGGGTATTGATTGTAGGTTAATCAAATCCTAGCGTCGTCTAATAGGAATTGAAAGACGGAGTTTATCTTCGTCTCTGGTTTTTGGGCAGGGAACCCTATAGACGTAGGCAAGGATCCTTTTTAATACTTCTTACACCGGGGACTTGGGGAACCTTTGTCTTAAAGGTATGTCCTTCCCCTTTTTACTTTTCTTTCTCTTTATTTCATTTTTTGTTTGTACTCAATTTTTATTCACTTACTGTTTTACAGCTGTTAATCGTCCATCTTTGAGCAAGTTGTCCCATGGCCGCATCCACAGGGCTCGTCTTTGTTCAAACAATTTTTCCTTGTCTAACCATCTTTTGTTTTTCAAAATTTATCGCGGCGTCCAGGCAGGCCACAGGACTAGATAAGACGAGAATTTTACTAGAGACGAGGATTCAAGAGGTGAATGAGGAATCCAAGAAATGGGCCAGGGTGGCTATTCAGGCTAAGGAGAAGACAACAAAGCTCCAAAAATTAATTGAGGAGTTAAAGACTGATGCAGCGGAGAAAGGCACTTGTCTTGATCATTTACAGAAGAAAAATGATGAGTTGAGTGTTCTTTTTTCCAAGGCTAAAGAGGATGCAGTGGTTGAATTCAAGGCATCCAAGCAATACACTGATCTTTTGGACGCCAATTACGCAGCAGGTTTTGAGGATTTCAGAGCAGAGGCTATGGAAAACTTCCCAGAAGTAGACTTTAGCTCTATTAAACTTAACCTTACTGCTCCCATCAGCTCCCTTCTTCAAACTAGTTCCGAGGACGTTAATGTGGAAGACGATGCTAGCACTCAGCCACCTTATGACGACCCTAATGCTAATGCCCCCTCTTCTTAAAGACGAGACTTTTACGTGCAATCCTTTTAGTTTTCTTCTCTTTTAGTTTTTATTTGGTCCTTAGTCTTGGGACCTTTTTATGTAACTTAAGTACACTTCCTTAAACAATCTCAGTATGTTTTGATTTAATAAGGGTTTTGGACGTAGAAGGTCCACCCTTTAGTTAATGAACGTAAGTTTATCTTCTTTGTGTGGATGAATGTTGTTGTTTATATCAACTCCTGTTTTGGCTTGTCCATGGCAAGGAAAATATATATACATTTTTCATATTATGTTGATCTAACTCGTCTTTGCAGGTAGTATTTTTATTCAGTTTTATTTGTCTCAAGACTTGCAAGCTGATTTTACATACTATCCTGTTTTTGCCTAACTTTCACTCGTCCAAAGATTGGATTTTTATAGTTGGACTTTGATTCTCGCCATTAAATTGAACGGAAATGTTTTACAAGACTTTTCCTCGTCCATGAGTTGGACAAGTACGCTTAAGTTTTTTCCTTGTTTTACTCAGGAAAATTTAGACATTATGTCTCTGCGTCCAGAGAATTTATTCATCTTGAATCTTTTGGCCCCCTTGCGGGTTAGCTTGAACGAAAATAGCATAGAGATTTAAAATTCACACAACATTTTGTACATAACATAAATATTGTTTACAGATAAGGCACATACATGCTAATGCCTTTTTATTTAATAAGTACAGACTCCATAACTTTGTCCATAATCACAACATAAATAACCATAACATAAATAACGAAGTAGCAGTATTAAACACAAACAACATCAAACACAAGTAGAACGTAAGTACAAACAAGCTCCACGCTTGTCCATAGTAATACTCATCCAGGCTTACTTTTACTGGTAGTACCTCCTTAGGTGCTCCACATTCCAAGGATGCTCCAATTTTCTCTCGTCCAGGGCCTCCAAGTAGTAGGATCCTTGCCTTTTATAGTTCATAATTCTGTAGGGTCCTCCCCAATTAGGGCCCAATTTCCCATGAGCTGGGTCTTTGGTTGCCAAAGAGACCTTTTTCAGGACGAGATCTCCTATGTTGAAATGCCTTGGTTTCACCATTGCATCATATTGCCTAGCCATGAGGTTTTTGTACTTTGTTGTCCTGTATTCTGCATTTTTCCTTACCTCGTCTATTAGATCAAGGTTCAAGCGGAGTTGCTCCTCATTATCCTTATCTTGATACGTCATCACCCTGTTATTGGCCATGTGCACTTCTGTAAGTATGACTACTTCGCTTCCATATGCTAGCTTGAAAGGAGTTTCCCCCGTAGGGGTTCTTACTATCGTCCTGTACGCCCATAAAACACCTGGTAACTCATCTGGCCATACTCCCTTTGCCCCCTCAAGCCGAGTCTTGATGATTTTCAACAAGGATCGGTTTGCTACTTCAGCCTGACCATTCACTTAGGGATGGGCAGGTGAGGAGTAATGATTTTGAATTTCGAAGTGTGCACAAAAGTCCTTGAAGAGTATATTGTCAAATTGTCATTCGTTATCAGACACCAATACCTTGGGCACTCCAAATCTGCATACAATGTTCTTCCACACTAAATTTTTAACATATTGTTGTGTGATTGCTAATGGTTCAGCCTCCACCCATTTGGTGAAATAATCAATGCCCACCACTAGAAATTTTATCTGCCTTGTGCATAATGGAAAGGGGCCTAAAATGTCTAGTCCCCATTGTGCAAAGGGCCACGATGCCATCATTGGTGTGAGGTACTTTGATTGTTGTCTGGGGATATTACTAAATCGTTGGCATTGGTCACATACTTTGACATAAGCTTTCGCATCTGCTTAGACAGTTGACCAATAGTACCCTGCACGGACGACCTTATGGATGAGTGATTTGGCTCCCGAATGATTTCCACAAACTCCTTCATGTACTTCGCATAACACATAGTTCGCCTCGTCCGGAGCTAGACACCTGAGATAAGGTTGAGAAAAGCCTCTCTTGTATAGAACTTCGTCCATAAGGACATACTTGGCCACTCTAACCCTGAGTTTTCTAGCCTCATCCTTCCTTTCCTTCAAGTACGATACTATTGGGGTCATCCAATTTTCTTCATTCTCTATTTGCTGTACTTCTAGGAGATCTATACTTGGGATGTACTGAACTTCATCGAATCCATCTGTGGCTCCAATTGCTGAGGCTTCGTTCGCTAAAGTATCTGCTTCCATGTTCTCCTCCCTTGGGATTTGAACGAAGTTGGCTTCCTTGAATTTCTTCACAAGGCGTAACACTTTTTCTAAGTATTTTTTCATCTGTTCTTCTTTTGCTTATACGTCCCATTTTTTTGGCCCATGATCAACTGAGAATCTCCCAGGACAAGTATTGACTTGGCTTCTACAGACTTAGCCAGTTCCAACCTTTTAAGGAGGGCTTCGTACTCAACTTCATTGTTGGTTGCTTGGTATCATAGATGGATCTTATGTTTCAACTTATCTCCTTCAGGTGACTGCATAACCACTCCTATCCCTCCTACATGTTGCGTGGATGAGCCGTCCATATGGACGATCCATTTTTTACTATCTTCCCTTCCTTCTATGTTACTGTAGCTTGGCGCAAATTCTGCAATAAAATCTGCTAGGGCTTGAGCCTTTATAGCATGCCATGGTTGGTATCGGATGTCAAACTCACTGAGTTTTATTGCCCACTGGATCAATCGTCTTGCAGCTTCCAACTTGTTTATGACTTTCTTGAGCGGGTGATCTGTCATAACATTGATTACATGGGCTTGGAAGTAGTGCCTCAACTTCCTAGAAGCCGTGATAAGGGCGAAGGCTAGTTTTTCTATTAGCGGATATCGTCCTTTTGCTCCCCTCAATGCCTTGCTAGTATAATACATTGGCTTCTATACTTTTCCTTCCTCTCTTATGAATACTGAAGTCACGGCATGTGGAATCACTACCAGGTATAAAAACAATTCTTCTCCCATCACAGATGGACTCAGCAATGGTGCCATAACGAGGTACATCTTCAAGTCCTGAAAGGCTCTTTGGCACTCATCCGTCCACTGAAATGCTTTCTTTAGAACCTTGAAAAATGGTAAACACTTGTCAGTAGCTTTAGAAACAAACTTGTTAAGGGCAGCAACTCGCCCGGTAAGAGACTGGACTTCTTTAATATTCTGTGGAGGCTTCATATCTAGAATTGCTTTAATCTTTTCTGGGTTTGCCTCAATCCCTCTATGTGAAACCATGAATCCAAGGAAATTTCTTGATGCTACTCCGAAAGCGCACTTTATGGGATTCAACTTCATATTGTACCGCCTGGGTGTATTAAAGGTCTCTTGCAAGTTGTCCAGATGTTTCCCCTCGTCCATGCTTTTCACCAACATGTCATCCACATAAACCTCTACGTTTCACCCAATTTGAGGACGGAACATGTGGTTGACCAGTCATTGGTATGCTGCTCCCGCGTTTTTCAAGCCAAAGGGCATTACTTCATAACATAATAAACCTTGACTAGTAACAAAGGATGTCTTCTCTTGGTCGGCCTCGTCCATCCTTATTTGGTTATATCCTAAGAAAGCATCCATAAAACTTAGCAATTTATGGCCTGCGGTAGAATCCACTAGTTGATCAATACGCGGCAATGGATAGCTATTCTTAGGGCAAGCCTTGTTTAGATCAATAAAATCTACACACATCATCCACTTGCCATTCGCCTTTTTGACCATTACTACGTTGGTTAACCAATCTGGATAGTACACTTCTCTTATAAACTTCGCCATTATCAATTTCTGGACTTCGTCTTTAATAGCATTATCTCTCATAGGAGCAAATACCCTTTTCTTTTGTCATACTGGCTTGAAGGAAGGACATACATTTAGATGGTGTGTGATGACACTAGGATCTATACCTGGCGTATCCTCATGACTCCAAGCGAACACATCAATATTTTTCTTCAAAAACTAGACGAGGTCCTTCTTAATTTTCCCTTCTAGATCTACTCTAACCCTGGTACACCTCTTAGGGTTACTTTCATCCAAGGAAATGTCTACCAATGCTTCAGTAGGCTCTGCTACAACTCTCTTTTCTTCAATATTTAGGGTCTGAACCTGCTCGTCCATGGCCAACATGGCTAGGTAACATTCTCTTGTTGCTAGTTGGTCTTTTTGTACTTGTCCTACCCCGTGTTCAGTTGGAAACTTAACTGATAGGTGGTAGGTAAATGTGATAGCCTTCCAACTATTTAAAGTTGGCCTTCCAATTATGGTGTTGTAAGAGGATAAACAATCTACCATAAGGAAGTTCACGTCCTTGGTGATCTATCGTGGGTATGACCCCACTACCACTGATAAGGAAATAGTACTCACTAGCTGTACCTTTATTCCACCAAAACCCACTAGGGGGGAGTTCACTGGACGGAGCTGGTCTCGTCCTAACCTCATTTGCTGAAAAGCTGGATAATACAAAATGTCAGCCGAGCTTCCGTTGTCCACTAGCACTCTTCTGGTTATGTAGTCAGCAATGAGCAAGGTGATGACAATAGCATCATCGTGAGGGTGGTAAATTCTCTCGACGTCTTCGTCCGTGAAAGTGATTGTTTGCTCGTCCGTGGTCCTTGTTCTGGGTGACTGTCTAGAGAGTTGGATGCTCTACATTACCTTAAGGTATGCCTTCTTGGACTTGGACGATTGGCCTGTTGAACTTCCCCCTATGATAACTCTGATTTCTTCGAGCAGTGGTCATGACGACTCTTCTACTTTACCCTTCAATTTCTCGTTCTTATGGTCTCGTCCAAGGAAACTCTTCAACTTTCCTTGTCTTATAAGATTTTCAACCTACTGCTTTAGATCAAAACACTCGTCCGTATCATGCCCATGATCTCTATGGAAGCGACAATACTTATTCCTATTTCACTTGTTGGGATCTCCCTTCATTTTCTCTGGTCACTTCAAGGAAGGAACATCCTTGATTTGCATAAGGACTTGTTCAAGCGGCACATTCAATGGGGGTATACTATTGATTTCGCGTTGAAGGGCTAAGCTTCTTATTGTCTCGGGCTTTCCTTTCCTTTGTTCGTCCCTTCTTTGGACGAGGGCCTTGCTCGGAGTGACGGCTGGGGTTTCCTTCTATTCTTTCAGATCTCATCCTCTTCTTAGCTATAATCGTGTCTTTTGCATTCATGAAATTTTGAGCCGAATGGTCGAGCTCGGCCATAGGCTGAGGATCTTTTTCATAGAGTTTATGTTTAAATAAGTCCGAATTCACCCCATTATGGAAAGCTGCCAATAAAAGTTTGTCATCTACCTCGTCCACACTTAGGGCTTCTTTGTTGAAATGAGTGATGAATGACCGCAGGCTCTCATTCTCCCCTTGCTCTATGGTCAACATGCTAGACGAGAAACGCTTGTGTCTTTGTCCTCAAATGAAATTATTAACAAACAACTTGCTCAACTCTTCAAAAGAATTTACGGAATTCGAGGGTATTTTGCTGAACCAGACTCGTGCTGGAACTTTCAGAGTGGTAGGGAAGGCTCTACACATAATTTCATCTGGAACCCCTTGAAGGTGCATTGTTGTCTTGAAAGTAGCAATGTGATTAAACAGGTCATGTGTTCCATCATACGAATCCAAAGAAGGCGTCTTGAATTTTGGAGGTAAGGGGTGGCCATTGATCGAAGCCGTAAAGGAAGAATCAGTTCTATGGGCCAAATCTTCTATAGGATTCGCCTTTCTCATATTTTCTTTCATTTCTTCCATGACTTACTTCATTTAGTCCATTTCTTCTTTCAAGTGTGGTACCGTTCGTGAAGTAGTGCATCGTAACTGATTTCTAATTTCAATATTTTCTCTATCATCATGACTCTGTGTTTGTCCTTCTCCTTCACGTTCCTCACGTGCCTTCCTTCTCAGATTAACCTCCATTCTTAACTCTTGATTTTGGCGAGTTAACTCCGCCATTGCGGCTGCCATAGATTGCACATGTTGGGCAGATGATGTCTGCATGACCGGTGCAGATTGGTGATTGTGATGAGGGTTGCTTGAAGCATCTCTACTTCCCTGATGGCCTGGGCTGGTAGCCCTCGATCTGGTCCGAACCATCAACCTTTTGTCACGGAAAAGAAAACTACAAAACAATCTCTTTCCCACAAACGATGCCAATTGATAATTCCTTTGGAAATCAGTAGGTTGGTAAGTCTCGAACGCTGATAATCTTAAGGCTTGATCTTGAAAACAAATAGTAAGTCAGAGGGGACCGATGGGGACTGGCCAAAAGTCCTCCGATGATGAAGTTAGTGAATTTTATGATTCTCAGTAATGAGAGAATGATTTTTTCTTTGGAAGTAAAAGTGTCTGAAAAAAATTCCCCTTACCTTCTCCTCGAAGAATGCTTATATAGCATGTGTGAATACGGTTACTTGTTTAATAACCATTCCTAACATCAAGGAATTCGGAGGATTTGGAGGTAACTTCCATAACTGCCATGGAAGTTACTTCAGTCGAACTTATGTTCCATAGTAGTTAATGGAGGACTTGGCATATAGTAGTCCAACCTAATGAACTTGTCCATCCTTTGTTAAGGACGGACGAGGTTGTTAGGGAAGATTGCTTTGCGTATTTATTTGTGTAAGGCTCATCCATCCAAATAATTATAAGGATGGACGAGCTCCTCATGAGATCTCATTTGTCCAAAGACGAACGAGGTCATCAAGGACGCCTGGAATGATCGTCTCGTGTTTGATTCGTTCTAATTGATCCTTGAATGGACAAGCTATATGGACGAGCCATATGGATGAGTCTAGGAGTTGTGCTTTTTGTAACACCATCAGAAACCGTAATTATCTATGAAAAATAGTTCTTTGTTTTTTTTTTTTTTTTTTGAGTAAACATTAATACTTATTAGAACACAAACGAAATAATAATAGTGTTTTAAATTGGGTTTATAAGACATTACATAACCAGAATACAACTACAAATTCATACAACTTTCCAACTAGCATGGTCATTGGATAAAATTAAAATTAATTAACTTTGTATGTTCTAGTATTGGTTTTTGTTGAATGACTATTGTGAACATGAGATTTAATGCTTGGCATTGGGAATGTTTTAATAGTTTGCTTTAGACTTTTAAAACAACGATATATATGGTATGAGGAAATGGAAGGAAGAATAGGGTAATGTATTAAATTAGTTGGGTTTGTTACTTAATCTTAAGTAGAATTAGACGTAATTATGTCCATAAATTTTGGGATTAATGGAGGAGAGGTGTATCAACCAAATGGATAAGGGATATAGTTGGAACGGAAGCTAAGCTATGTCACTAGCTTGTGCCAATTGATGGTAATCACCTAGGGTTCTAATATGAGAACCTGTCAAGTTCAACCAGGAGTAACATGAAAGCTGTGTTTCCATTTTGCAACATTCAACATGCCCAGAAAACTTTGAGTACCACTTTTTATGCTCAAATGGATACTTTTTTAATTTTTATTTATTTATTTATATAAAAGCAAAGTGCTATGTCCACAATATTTTTACAACTTTCACAACATATCCTAGTTAGCAGGTTGTTACAAGTTATCAATTTGAATCCATAACTAAAATCATTTTTTCTCACTAATAACCATAGTTTTGAAACCCGGACCGGACCGGCTAGTCGGACCGCGGTAACCAGGAACCGTCTATCATTCCGGTTTTTTAAACTACCAAAACCAGAAATTTTGAATTTTCAGTGTACCTTTTGAACCGCTGTTAAATCGCCCGATTTTTAAAACCGGACACGGGTCTGACGGTTCCCAAAAAATCTCAAAACAAACATTCCTCAAAATAATCCCCAACATCAGATCTTCCCAGAAAAAGTAAAAAAAGGAAAACTAGTAAAAAAAAAAAGAATAGAAGACTATGGAAGAAAGGCTACAAATCTGCTTCTGGCTTCTGCATATGCATCTGCATCTGCATCTACATCTGCTTCTTCTTTATTTGTTGAAAAATTATGGAAGGAGACTGTTATTTGTTTGAAAACTGTGGAAGAAATAACAGAGGTAGAGAGAGGCGGAGGCTGTTGGAAAAGCTAAAAGAATAGAAGACAAAAGTCCATAGGGTTTGAAGTCTGATCATGTGGTGTGGCTTGAGAAAACGTGTAACTTTGATCATGATGCTTGGGGAAATGTGTGAGTGGGGTTGGGTTTCTCATGAGATCTCATGAGTCATAAGTTTTTTTTCTTCTCTTTTTATCCAGCACAGCACAACCAACTTATTAAGGTTTAAGTTTATTATTTTTTAGTTATATTTTTTAAAACTTTTTTTGT